>JBAMCF010000622.1:0-17635 GCA_037075285.1 Drosophila lutescens
CCGCTTACGACTATGAAGTCGTATTCAAAAAAGGATCGCAAAACGTAGTCGCTGACGCACTCAGCAGAATTGAGCCAAACTTGAATATAAACGAAGACCCACAAGTTATAACAATCGCTTCACAACCACTAAATCACTTCAATAATCAAATAATATTTCGTACCGGATCAACATCGTCAAAACAAGTAGAAACACCACTTGCCCATAAAACAAGACACATAATAACAGAACCCTTGCATACTTTCGACTCCGTAACAAACACCCTTCAAACAATCCTGAAACCGAATAAAACATTCGCAATATTTGCGCCAGATGATATTTTCAAAATAATAGAAGAATCTTATAATAACTACTTCTTTGAAAATGACTTATACAAAATTTCACGCTGCAAAATATGGCTAACCGAAATAGCTAATCCCCATGACCAGGAAATCAAAATTCGTGAGTACCACTTTAACACCAATCATAGGGGGATAGATGAAACATATAACCATCTAAAAAGGGACATATATTTTCCGCATTTAAAAGACATTATCACTAAAATTATAAAAAATTGCGATACCTGCTTAACCCTCAAGTACGATAGACACCCACATAGACCATTGATGCAAACACCAACCGCCCCAGAGGGACCATTGGCGGTCGTCCATATAGACTTATATTTCATTAACAATACTTGTAACCTTACCATTATTGACAAATTCTCCAAGCTAGCGCAAGCCTACCCTGTTAGCAATAGGAATTCAATAAAAGTCGCCGATGCCCTATTACAGTTCATAAGTCACTACGGAGTACCAAAGGAAATAGTTTTCGACCAGGGCGCGGAATTTTCGGGCAGTCTATTCAACGACCTCTTAACCCAATTCCAAATAACAGCTCATAAAACATCATTCCAACAATCAACGGGCAACGCTTCGGTCGAAAGACTGCATTCCACCTTAACCGAAGTATACAGGATAATCATAAAAAAAAGAAAGGAAGCACGCCTAGAATGCGGACATGAGCAAATACTAGCAGAAGCAGTTGCAACATATAACAATGCAATACACTCCAGCACTTCCTACACCCCTTTCGAACTCTTCCACGGAAGAACTCACATATTCAACAAAACAATAACATTCGACAATCACCACGACTACCTTAACAAGTTAAACGAATTTAGAAAAGACATATACCCAAAAGTACAAGAACATTTAAACGCGACCACAGAAAGAAGATTGGCAAAATTAAACGAGGACAGAGAGACACCAGTCCACGTCGAGCCTAATGATACGGTATTTATTTATTTATTTGAAACAAATTGTTAAATTCAAAATATCGTCGGAGTTCGTGGCGTACACCAACAACACCTCGCCTAGTCGCCTTTCTCCGATCCGGCCATTACCCCTTTATGGCCTTTCTCTTCGGACTGGGGGGAGGAGTTAACATGCCCCTCTCACCGGCCACAAGGAAACAACACAGAAGCGACAACTACAAGCCTAACCCAGACGGACAACAATAAGGATTGCCAACATGAAAAAATCTATTGTACACTCATAGATTGGACTCGTACACACTTTTATATAATAAACAGGCATTCTTATTTGGTACTCCAAGCAACACAGTCGGTTGTTTCGAAAGCTTCATTCCAGCATTTTCTAAAGTAATACTCGCATATGAGACCTCCTCTACTCCCTCGGTCACAGGACGGTAACTCCAGCGCTCGGAGGCCTTATATAGGGCCTCCGGAAACCGTTATTTCCTTTTTTCGCTCTGCCCGCTGAATCTCTCCACTCCAGGTCCAAAGTCCCTGGCTCCTGTTTGAGCCCGTTGTCTGGAAATCTATGCGTCGCTGCCGTCCCGCTGATTCTTTTGGTGCATGTGCCCCGCCTGTGTGCCGCTCCGCTGCTGAGATGTGGCTCTTGACCTCCCGGTCCAAAGTTCACGGCCGAGTGCAAAGTCCGGTGCAGTTCCGTTATTTCCTTTCGCACCCGACACTCTGGCTCTGCCAGCAAAGTCTCCACTCTCTCATTCTCCGTACTAACTCTCCAAACTCTGTTTGTCAGAGTTTTCTCTCTCCGGAGTTAGACTCTCCACTCTCTCATTCTCCATTCTTAAGTCTCCAAACTCTCACTCTCCAAACTCTCTTTATCAGAGTTCTTTCTCCCATCCTTGGTCTCCAAACTCGCTTCGCGGCGCCGCTACTACGCTAATTCGCCGCGTAACGGGTAAGCGGCCGGAGACTCTCAGATGAATTTGATTTCTGAACAAATGGCATCAAGGCTTTCGTTAAAAAGACAAAAGACTGAAGTCCGTTTTGGGAGTGTTGGGGGCGGTACAAAAATGTGCCGTACGAGTAAAGTCACTGTGCAATGACATTCCAGCTTTGCTATTCCAGCCGACATATCTCTGGTGGACTCAGATTTTAATACGCCAGATTTTAATATGCAATACAGATGTCACTGGCAAACTGGCTCCTACTCCACTCTTGAGGTGCACTTCTGCGTTATGGACTCTCCAGCCCTACTGCTGTATGCCAGCAGTAGTGGGGCACGATTGGGTCTGCTAAGCAAGAATCTCAGCAAACTACTGGTTGATGAAGAACTGCATACTGCTTCGATCCTGTTTGTGGTGCTCTGCAACCCGCTGCTGTTACAAGCATGATTGTGCTCATCCTGGACCATCTATTGGGTTGGCAAGAAAGTCATGTCGTTTTTTTTCAATATTTTCAAAGATGATTTATTTATATCAGGACTTATAATAAATCAATTATGTATTGGCCGTTTTGTTCGACCACTAATGACCATCTCTCGGGCAGCTGCATAATTCCGGCCTCGAAGAACTTTTGGTCTTTTCCAGCAAAGAATCGAGACAAGTGGTTCTCGACAGCCTCATCTGAATCAAAGTTTTTACCATTCAAAGAGTTTTGAAGAGAGCGAAACAAATGGTAATCTGAGGTGCTAAGTCCGGACTATAAGGTAAATGTGGTAGCACTTAATTTTTGCCGAGTGACCAAAGATGTGTGGGGCCTAGCGTTGTCATGGTGAAAGACTATACCCTTGCGATTAGCTAGTGCCGGCTCCTTTTCTTTAATTTTTTCCGCCAAATTGGATAGCTGGCGACAGTACACATCTGAATTGATGGTTTCATTCCGTCCCTGCAGCTCAAAGTGCACTACACCCTACCAACTCCACCAAACAGACAGCATAAATTTCCTCTGATGGAATGTGGCTTGGGTTGGCTCATCTTTTTTTAATAATAATAATAAATATTTATTTAAATTCCTAGCACTACAAGTTAAACTTATATATTAATGTGCTAGTCACGTGAATTACAATACTTTTTGATCACAATAATTTAGAAAATAATCTTAAGAAAAAACAGTTATTTTAAAGACAGTTACAAAGAAAAGACACATAATAAATGATAATACTATATATAACATACATAAAACAAAAATAAAGAAAATTAACAAAATGGGATACAAATTTTGATTGAAACATATAGTTTTTTACTCCATGATCTTTTTCGTTGGACATTATTGTAAACAACCCACTTTTCGATGCCAGTAATGATCCGCTTCAAAAAAGGATCGTTTTTAATCCATTGCAGAAGAGAATGGCAGATATTGATATGCTTAGTTAGGTGAATTTCCTTTAAGTTATGCGGAACCCAAACATCGAGTTTGTTTACGTAGCCAAGATTCTTCAAATGGTTTTCAACCGTTGTATTCGACACACTGAGCTTCTCTGACATCTCCCGCGTTGAATAACGCCGGTTTTCATCCAGCAAAGCCTGAATTTGTTCGTCAAAAACGGCCGATGGTCGACCAGAATGTGGGGCGTCTTTAACTCCAAAATCTCCAAGCCTGAATTTGGCAAACCAGCGCTGACATTGGCGATCACTCATGGCATCTTTACCATACACTTCGCACAATTTTTCGCGAGCTTCGACCGCTTTTTTTCCTTTTTGGAAATAAAAAAGCAAAATATGGCGAAAATGCTCACTTTGATCCTCCATGCTTAATTTGCTCTAGCTTCCACAAATGTTATCGAATAATTACCAAATTTTCATCAATAGTACCTTAGACAATAAGCTTTAAAACGATACTAAAAAGTGTGACCCTGGTGCTCGATTAGTTGTAAATAAATTAGATTAAAAACGATTACTAAAAAAAACGACATGACTTTCTTGCCCACCCAATAGATGACTCGACGAGGACCTGATGTTCGTTGTAACACACGCATAAAATATGGAAAGAAGACTTGTAAGTTACAACGTACACAAAATCCGACGGATCTTACACCACAGTGGATTGGCAAACTCCTGCTGCTCCAACGCACCGCTTCCGCTGGCCGGAGCCACTCCTGCGTGATACTGGACCGTCCCTGGAAGCTGCGGCAACCTGGCCTTATTCCTGATCTCATCGGCAAACGTCGCGCTAATACGGAAAAACCAAAAATTTGTACTTGAAATTTGTAAATTTTTAATTCCAAATGTAAACAAACAGCCCAGCTGTAATTCCATCGATTATCACGGCTGCGATATCGGGTCACATAACCGCTATCGATATTCGCGGCTGTGATTTTTGATTTAAAGATAATTTGATAGCGATATTCACCGTTTTTAGTCACAGTTCACAAAACTTAACACCTTTAAAAATATTCAGTATTTATTGTTGAATATTTTTATCTTTAAAATATTTAGTATTTATTTTTAAAAAAGTATTTTTACCTCCAACTCTATGTTCAAAAATATTCATGTATTTACAATATGTTACTCATTGTAAAAATCTCTTAAAGCCTGCTAAAATACTATTTATATATAGCTTACGACTGACTAGCTGAAATAAATACTAAGCTGCACTCCTATTTTAATAGGCAGAGCAGTCCTACTTGTGACCTTTTCGTACGTGCTCGACGTTCCACGTGCATGTATATATGTCCTTGTGAA
The DNA here is from genome assembly GCA_037075285.1 of Drosophila lutescens. Classification (NCBI taxonomy): domain Eukaryota; kingdom Metazoa; phylum Arthropoda; class Insecta; order Diptera; family Drosophilidae; genus Drosophila; species Drosophila lutescens. Next base: position 4,933 of record JBAMCF010000622.1, read on the forward strand.
TGTCTTGTGTATGTGCAATATTATACACCAACCCGGTGCGCTGAAAAATTGGTTGTGCAGTTACTCACACATGTGAACTTTTCGTGGGTTTTTGGAGTTTTCTCCCGCCAAAATTAACCAAACTTTTGACATGAAAAATGAATACTTGACAAATAAATGGTTTTAATAAATTATATTCGGTTTTAATAAATTTTTATTGTACGTGCCTCGCCGGAACTACCAATCTGAATATTTTTCGCGGGCTTTACTGATTTTTCCCCGCTGAAATTAACCTGCAAAAAATTTATTTGTTTGTGTTCCCCAAATTTATTACAATGGTTCCTAATACCAAAAATGCCAACGAGGACCGTGTCGTGCTGCTCAGTGAGGGTGATGATGATGCACTTAGCCCGCCGCGGCGTAAATCTTTGCTAAACTCAGTTGCACCGGCATCAAAAACGGGCCCCTTGTGTAGCAAGAGAAAGATGCTTCCGCTTTCGCTCACACAGAAAAACGGGCAAAAGCCTCGTCGGTGGCTAAAATGTTGGAAACTGTTGCTCGGGCCGGTGAAAAAGTTACTGTGCAAATACACCCACCCCCTGCGCCCAGTACTCCGTCAAATGTAGCTGAAATTATGGACATTTTTGCGGATGCAGACGAAGTACCAGGTAGCCGCACCACTGGCCAGGAAAAGCAGGTGGCTCCCCCAGGAGCGATGGGTACACGGGGACCCAGCCCTGCCCCTTGCCAAGCTACTACGGACAAAAATCAGCGGCTACCTTCTGACCAGGGGAACCTCTCGGCTCAGAGGACCGGGGAAAAAATCCCCGCTATTTTCCTGCATAATATTACATCCATCCAGCCGGTTATTTTGGCCCTTAATGGTATTGAGGGACTACAGAACAACTATTCCATGACGTGCCTTAAAAGAAACAAAATAAAAATCACATGTACGAATTTTATCCTTTATGAACAAGTCCTAGCTAAATTGGAAACGGAAAAGTGCCAGACCCACACGTTTCAGCGTCCTTCTGAGCGCGGTTATAGAATCGTGATTAGAAATATGCATTACTCCACCCCTAGTGAACAGATTCGTCGGCAGCTTCTGGACCTGGGTCTCTCGGTGCGTTTTATCAGCAATAGCCTCACTAGGCTATGCAACCAATCTGTAAAGATCGAGCGCCAGCTGAGAAGAATGGAACCTGCTATGTGTCACCGCTGTCAGAAGTACGATCATAAATACAAAGACAAACTGCCATAGGGACTTTGTTTGTATGAAATGTGCGGGTCCGTACGCTACTACGGATTGCTCAGAAGTAAGGGTACCAAATCCCAAGTGTGCCAACTGTGCACTGGGGCACGTTGCCAGTTACAAGGGCTGCGTGGACTACAAAAAGCGCAGGCCCAACTCTTGGCACACCGTGCGCCGTGGATACGGTACCTCAAAATACTATGGAGCTTAGGCAGCGGGAAACTCTCAGGGAAAATGCAGGTGGCACTAGGAGTCTCCGCGAGCTCGTAATCCTTTCCGCCGCACTTCCTCTAAACCTACCTACAGTCAGGTACTCCAGAAAAATCTTCAAAGGACGGTCCCCGCAAATAACCCCGCGGAAAATCATCTAAGAGTTGTTCAAGCTTGCCTACAGGCGGAACAGTGCGGCCCCAGGGAAAATCCTAAATCCACTTGTCCTAATAACTTTTCACCCGGCAGGAAAAATAGCGCGAGGTCTCCCTCTATAACGAGCGGCAATCAGTAGCGCAGGCAGCAGCCCCAACAAAAGCCACAACCGCTGAGGAAAAACTGCTCCAGCCCTGGCTCCCCCTGCTTACTACCGAGGAAATTCTACAGCTGGTCCAGAAAAACATTATAGCAGTAAGTGAATTGGGGAAAAGAGTAGACGCCCTCTTTATCATTATGATTATTACTTAAATTCGCCTGCTTAGCAATTTTGACCCTCTTACCACCACCAATAATGAGGCCCACCTTAACGGCTATGTCTTATACAGTGCCACCCACCCCACTAAAAGGTTATTAAAACTAACCTCAGACATATGGCCATACAGCCCATAATTGAAGACTGTATTCAGAGTTGCCCGTTACTCATCACAACCGCAAACAGGGAACAGATAGTCGTTGCTCCGGTCAACTTGCCACCCCAGCACAAATGGTCAGAAGTTTACTTTAACATGTTCTTCGCTCACATGAAGAAACTATCGAATAGTTCAAAAATCATCGTATGTGGGGATTGGAATGCTAAAATCCCCTGGTGGGGAGGTGTTCGATCCTGCGTAAGAGGCAGGAAACTCTTACGTTCAATTCATTCAAATAATCAGATTAACATACTGGCAACTGGTAGTGCCACTCACTACCCCTTCGACTGCAGAAAAATGTCATCTGCAATTGACTTTGCGGTCTATGCAGGCATACCCAGTGATAAGATTTGAACCTACTCAGTAGTTAATCTACAATCTGCCCATCTTCCTGTTTTTATCGAGTTGGCTGTAGAAGGACATTTCGAAAACGGTGCTCAAAATCGTAGGCTCCTGCCACCCAGGGCGTCCTATCGGATTCTATTCACTTAAATACAGAAATCTTATCAGGAGACGATATCGAACTTGTTATTGATTCTCCATTCAATAAAATCTACTGCGCGGCTGCAGCAGCCTCCCGAAATAGGAACTCGCGTCCAAATCTTCGAACAGGACAAATTATACTCAGCCAGCGACTTCAACTGCAGCTAGAACATAAAAATATCAGCAAGCGAAATTTCATGGCTAGGCCTACGCCGGAAAATCGAAGAATTTACAAACTAGCAAGTCATACAATTTCGAGATCCGTGCAGGAAGAGAAAATCAAAATTAATGACAAGATCTTTAATAATATCGACCCTAACGATCGTTATAGGACGCAAAAGCTCTGGAGGGTAGTTAATCAGTTCAAAAGAAGACCAGAGCCAAATTGGCCTCTTAAAATACAAGTGTTGCTGGTTCATTAAAATCAATTTCAAATTTGTCGCCATACCCCCTTAACTTATCAGCCCGCTATCCATATTTATGCCTTATCACGAGATCGCGTCGCCCATCACAAAGTTTCAGTTTGTGTAAGGAAGACGGCGCGACAACACAATTTAATGAATTTTTCTGTTCTATGTTCTATAATTCCTGTACTTTGTGACTTGCGATTAGACTTTATAATTTGATCTAAATAAACTAAAAGCAGAGTCAAATGAACATTCTATTAAGTGTTGTCTTTTGCCACACGGAGTGGCAACATCTTTATTAAATTTGTAAAGGTAGACCGTCAAAGTGCGCAGTTAGAATTGCGAATTATTGAGCAAGCTGATGAATTTGCGCAGCAAGAAACAATTGGGATTTGATTCGAGCGAAATGGCTGGTACTTCTACACCGACGCCAAACAGTCGAGATCAATCAGAAGACGAGATGGATTTCGACAAGGATAAGACAATCCTGGATCTAAAAGAGAAGGTTCCGGAAAATGACATGTTTCGGAATATGATGGATATAATGAAAAGCATAAAAGATGCTGAAACAGAATTAACTGCACGAGTTAATAGCCTAAGTGATGGTCAGGCGAACCAAGTCACTCTTATGGAGACCCGATTGATGACGATGTGCAAAAGTGAAATCAGATCGGCTTGTGAAATTATGGAAGAAAATACAAAGCGTACACTAGCTCGTGTAGACGCAGACAAAATTGGCGCTCATGGAGGCGCTAATACTCATGGCGCTACTGGAGGCGCACTTGTTTCTGGATCAGTTGGGGATCCTGCCAATCGTGCAAGCGCTCATGGAGGCGCTAATACTTATGGCGCTATTGGAGGCGCACTTGTTTCTGGAGCAGTTGGGTATCCTGCCAATATTGGCGCTCATGGAGGCGCTAATACTTATGGCGCTACTGGAGGCGCACTTGTTTCTGGATCAGTTCGGGATCCTGCCAATTTTGGCGCTCATGGAGGCGCTAATACTTGTGGCGCTACTGGAGGCGCACTTGTTTCTGGATCAGTTTGGGATCCTGCCAATCGTGGAAGCGCTCATGGAGGCGCTAATACTTATGGCGCTATTGGAGGCGCACTTGTTTCTGGATCAGTTGGGGATCCTGCCAATATTGGCGCTCATGGAGGCGCTAATACTCATGGCGCTACTGGAGGCGCACTTGTTTCTGGATCAGTTGGGGATCCTGCCAATCGTGGAAGCGCTCATGGAGGCGCTAATACTTATGGCGCTATTGGAGGCGCACTTGTTTCTGGAGCAGTTGGGGATCCTGCCAATATTGGCGCTCATGGAGGCGCTAATACTTATGGCGCTACTGGAGGCGCACTTGTTTCTGGATCAGTTCGGGATCCTGCCAATTTTGGCGCTCATGGAGGCGCTAATACTTGTGGCGCTACTGGAGGCGCACTTGTTTCTGGATCAGTTTGGGATCCTGCCAATCGTGGAAGCGCTCATGGAGGCGCTAATACTTATGGCGCTATTGGAGGCGCACTTGTTTCTGGATCAGTTGGGGATCCTGCCAATATTGGCGCTCATGGAGGCGCTAATACTTATGGCGCTACTGGAGGCGCACTTGTTTCTCGATCAGTTCGGGATCCTGCCAATATTGGCGCTACTGGAGGCGCATTTGTTTCTGGCGCATGTGCAGGCGCAGACAATCTTGGCGCTCATGGAGGCGCACACAACCTTGGCGCTATTAGCAGCGCCAATAATCTTGGCGCTCTTGGAGGCGCACTTGTTTCTGGCGCATGTGCGGGCGCAGACAATCTTGGCGCTCTTGGCAGCGCAAACAATCTTGGCGCTATTGGAGGCGCAGACAACCTTGGCGCTCATGGAGACGCCTGTACTCATGGCTCTCGTGGAAGCGCACTAAATCCTGGCGCTACTGGCGGCGCAAACAATCTTGGTCCCACTGGTGGTGCAGACTATCTTGGCGCTCATGGAGGCGCTTATACTCATGGCGCTACTGGAGGCGCACTTGTTCCTGGATTAGTTGGAGATCCTCACAATCTTGGCGCTTATGGAGGCGCTTATACTCATGGAGCTGTTGGACCAGCGCACAGGCTAGGCGTTGTTGCTGGCGCTAATGGAGGCGCAAACGCATTATACGAAGAAGCATTTGGTCGAGGCCCTACTGGAGGATTTTATGGTTCTGTCATTACTGGAGAAACATTTGGTCGTCAAACTAGAAATGTCGGTATGTACGGGTCTGATATTGTTAATGGGGTTAATTGGCATGGTATTGGTGACACTAATAGTAACATGGTTGAACAACAGCACTCCCGAAATATACATCCTAGAAAACTGATAGATTTACCAGAATTCAATGGAAATCCAGAATCATGGCCTGTATTCTCAACTATGTTTTGGGAATCATCGAACGCATATGGGTATACAAATTTGTAGAACCTATTGCGTTTACAGAAAAGTCTAAAGGGAGTGGCTAAGTGTCTATTAATTAATCCGGCTAATGTAGGGTACATCATAGAGCGGCTTCAGTTTACTTATGGATGGCCAGAAATGTTAATTAACAGCCAGATGAATATGGTTAACCAAATAACGCCGGTAACAGAGAATAACTTAAAAAAATAGTCCTATTTGCATCTAAGGTAGACAATTTAGTAATATTTTTGAAATCAGCCAATGCCACTCAACATTTACAACATCCTGCCCTGATAGAGAGCCTGGTAGGTAAGATGCCACTCAGTAAGCGAATTCAATGGATTAAGCATTCATCGCAAATTCAGCCTATTCCAAATTTAGATCACTTCAGCAATTGGTTGAACACTATGGCAAGAAGCATTGCAAGGGCAACCGTATCAGCACCGGTAAATACCAAACAAACGAAGAATGAGCAAAAGGGTCCGCCGAAATTAATTTTACATTCTTCCAAGAATGAAACTAAAGTCAACAAGATGGAGTGCTATTAATGTCAAGGTGAACATTATCTGTATACCTGTGAACACTATTTAAAGGCTGATACTCCAGAAAAGTGGAAGATGATAAAGGATCTTCGTTTATGTTTCGGTTGTCTTCGGCGTGGACACACTCTGCCAGCTTGCAAGTATAAGCGGGAGTGTAAGAAGAATGAATGCAAGAAAAACCACCATACGTCTTTACATTCAGAAGATCCTCAAAAAGAAGAGAAAGTCGAACCGAAAGAAGCTACGATTAATACAATCAAGCCAGCTTCCCCACAATTGTTGTTTAAGGTTTTGGCCGTTGAAATGTTAGGCCCAAATAATAAAATTATACAAACATACGCATTTATAGATGAAGGTTCGTCTGCTTCATTAATAAATGAAAAATTAACAGATAGTCTGGGCGTACTTGATTTAAAAAGAAAGTTAACTTTAAACTCGATAGAAAATCATGCGAAGGAGTTTTTGTCGATGGAATGTAATCTTCGCATAAGAGCATATGGAGCTGATAGAAAATGGGTGCGTATTGTTGGAAACTCAGTTCCAACTTTAGATCTACCTTTGCAGTCAGTAGATGTCGAGAAGCTCACTGAGAAGTATGCACTGCTAAGAAACTTACCAATAAACGGACATACAGATGCAGAACCTATGATGTTAATAGGAATTAACAACTGTCACTTAATAGCTAACATCAAAAGTGTATATCTAGATACAAACCTAATCGCATCCAAGACACCGTTGGGTTGGCTTGTTTATGGTTCAGCCGATGAACAAAAGAATGGATCACCACGAGTATCCGTAGTGTTACACGCACGCTCAAAAAAGATAGCGATGAACAAGAGATTCATGACATGATAGCAGATTACTTTACAACGGAGAACTTCGGTGTAAAAATACCAATAAAGCCCTTAGAATCTGCAGGTATATCCAGAGCCAGGGATATATTAAAAAACACGTCTAAGAAATTAAATGGCTGTTATGAAACTGGACTTCTTTGGAAATAGGATGTGATCAAATTCCCGGACAGTTACAAAATGGCTCTGCAAAGGCTGCAGGGCGTAGAAAACAAAATGCACGGACTTAGAAAGATGGCGGAATATGATTTCATAAAGAAAGGATATGCAGTTAAAATGTCGGATCAAGAAGCCGCTCTCGTTGGACCGCGTACGTGGTACTTACCCCACTTTTGTGTTATTAATATAAACAAGCCAAAAAAGATGAGGTTGGTGTTTGATGCAGCGGCTACAATCAACGGCATTTCCCTAAATACGATGCTTTTAAAAGGACCCGATGAAAACCCACCATTAACGACGATCCTTTTCAAATTCCGGCAAGGCAAGGTAGCAGTATGTGCTGATATTAAGGAAATGTTCCTGCAAGTGCAAGTCCGTAAGGAAGATCAGGATTCGTTGAGATTTCTTTGGAGGCATGGTAATCGCGATGCTCAGGTCGATACATACAAGATGACAGTCCTTAAATTTGGAGCAGCATGCTCGCCATCATGTGCTCAATATATAAAAAATATAAACGCAGAAAACGCTGAGACTTACAGGGAACAAGTAATTGATGCCATTCAAACGAAGCATTACGTGGATGACTTCGTAGCTAGTTTCTAGTCTGAAGATGACGCCCTTCAAATCAGCTGGGAAGTCAAGAGGGTCCATAAGTTGGGAGAGTTTGAGCTCAGCACAGACATATTACTGAATTTGAAACCCCTTTAATTCGTTGTTAAAAGTAATATATCTGTGCTGGCTACTATGATATTTTTCACGAAAAAGTTTGTTCGCCAATATTGCAGAATTCTTTAAAGATTACGTTCCCCCTATACGATTCATCACTTTTTTCGGCCCCATACAAATCCACCCGCCCTAGTATACACTCCGGAAAACCAAGACTTTCCATTTCATTCCAAACAAATCGAAAAACATTTCGAGCCTTTACGGCACTTATTACACTCCAGCAGAAAGTGCCAACTCTAAATCGTCTCGAACAGAAAGAACAGCGTGCCCCAGGAAAGGTCGTCGATGGACTGGGGAAACGACATGTCACGGTCAGTTAGGAGAGGCGAGACCAGCCGTGTAGACATGGCCCATATCATCAGATTCCAGCCGGAGTACATCCAGAGGCTTATCATGAGTCCGCTACTACCATCCGCCCGCCATCTCCAGAGCAGCAGCTTCAAGCTGGCCTGAACAGGCTGAAACTGTACCTGGAAGAAGAACTATTAGATTCAAATGATACAGATTTATCTGTGGCGGTCCAAAAAACCATGGCCGCCACCTTTAATTCTTCTCACTCAAATTTACAGGTTCTAACGGAGGTCTCACCTAGATGTCCACGCACCAAGAGTGATGCTGCTCCACGGCGAAATCATCGACGGCGCTAATCTACATTGGGTGTGGTGACCCTAATTAGTAATGCATGGTTGCGCACAGGTGTCATAATGACCTAATTAGCATAATTAATTAATAAAGGTGTGGGCGAAAGGGGGAAAAATGGGGGGATGTGGGTGACCGTTAGGATGCACACAGGTGTCATATGACCTAATTAGCATAAAAAGGTCACTTAATTAAGTTAGAAAGGTGATGGGTGAGGATCACCCCAAAGAAATGGTGAAAGTGAGAGGCGTGTTTTGTCATGCGTTTGAATTTGTGATTGCTTGTGTTTGAGAGGGGTGTTTTGTCATGCGTTTGAATTTGTGATTGCTTGTGTGTAAGAGGGGTGTTTTGTCATGCGTAGAATTTGTGGTTGTTTAGAGTTTTCTTTACCCGAAAATGGTGTGTAGGAGTGTGAAACAGGTGTGTTTTGTCTTGCGTTTGAATTTGTGGTTGTTTAGAGTGATCTTTACCCGAAAATGGTGTGTAGGAGTGTAAGAGAGGGGTGTTTTATTATGCGTGTCCGTTTTGTTGATTCAATTAGGATTGTAGATGATATCTGTTAGTGTAACCTGTCTTCAGTGGTTTTGTGGTCAAAAAGTGTTAGTTTGAGGGAAACAAGCGTGAGTTCGAGAACTCCCCCTCTTTAGCGAGCATTACCGAGCATTAGATGGGAAAGTGAGCGTGAATACCTAAAGTATGTTGCTTCTAACTTGTATTAAGTTAAGGGGAGGGTACTCTTAAATGTTTCAATTCTATAGTGGAGGTGGTGGTGGTGGTGGTTGTTCCTAACAGAATATACACAAAAACAAATGAGATAGTTTATTTAGTCAAATGCGTTTTTATTTAATCATATTCGTGTTACATTAGTTTTCATTGAGTTTTTAAAACAAATTAATGTATCGTTCCATCAATTTTAAGGCATCTTCTTTTCTCTTTTCAATATGCATACGTCTGCAGGTGTCAGGTCCGACTTTACAATCATCATATGTCCATGCACAGGATGATAGGTGTTCCCCATACTTGGAATGAATTACTGGGGTGGCTTCAACATCTTTAAAAAATGTATGAAATGATTTCAACTTCGAAACATGTTCCTTGAAGATCTCACTCCCATGCTCCTTTAAAAGCTCTTCAATTTTTGAGGAAATCATTTTTTTTTCTTTCAACGTAATAGGTTGAATGTTTAACTTAAACTAAAGTCTGTTGGATATAAATCTTTGTATTATACTTAGAAAACAGATGTTAAATAATGCAACAGCTGTTGATAGAGCCACCCTCGAAAACAAATTCAAAACAATAGATTTTTTTTTTGTTTTTTCTTTATTTTAGAATTTCAATGTATGATGAAATTAATTTTCTAACTTTATATTGTTGAATTACAAAATGAAAACAAGCACACGTTTCTATATTATCATTAGAAAATTTACATAAATTTAAACGACATAATACAAAAATGGAAAGTATTAAGGTGGGTGAAGGTATGTTTCTAAAACCTTATAGAAAAGGTTATGGATTATATCTCAATCCATTTAGAGGAAATCCAAAAAACTGATTACTAAGCTACCCAAAAAACCGCTTTCAAATTTTGAAATTTTGAATTTTGCTCAAAAGTATATTCCACATTTCCGAGGTGTGTTTATGAGAGACTCACTACCAAAATCTCCTTGGAGAGAAGAGTCAGGAATTATAAACCTAGATGATAGTTCATCAAATGGTACACATTGGGTAGCTTACAATAAAAATAAAAAAAGTATACATTATTTTGATAGTTTTGGAAATTTACAACCCCCAAAAGAAGTTGTGAAATACTTGGGGAATAATATTAACTATAACTATGAGAGAAAACAAGTCTTTAATAGTACCAACTGTGGACACCTGTCCCTCCAATTCTTACTCTCTATCCCTCCCTAACTTTTTCGTTATGCTCAAGTGACTTCTCTATGATTCTCTATGATTCTTGAAACTCACCCTATTTTACATGCTATTCGCTGCTATGATTGGTCAATTCTAAATCAAGAATGAGATAGAAAAAGGAGGGTTAGTTTACCTTAAGGTATAAAAACTCGATCAAAAGTTATTTTAACTCGCATTTGAAAAACCACCTGTAAACAGTCTCAACCTAAAAGTTTTAAGTTGAAAGTTTTAATCTAAATCATCTCCCAAACAAGAAAACAACAAAAAAAAAAACAACAAAAAAACAACAACAAGAAAACAACAAAAACAATAACAAGAAAAAAACAGTTAAACAATAACAAGAAAACAACAAAAACAATAACAAGAAAAAACAGTTAAAACAACTACAAACAACAACTATAACAACTACAACAGCTACAAACAACAAAAAACAACAGCTACAAACAACAAGAAGAAGAATAAACAACTAGATGAAGAAACAACTACAAATGCTCAACCCAGAAATGATGAAGGTACTCAAGGATTTTAATGGTAACCTACCAAAACCTCTCTTAACAAAGGCAAAGATGGAATCGGATGTGCGCTACCCTATTCGACGAGCTCAACGTAAAAAAACCAGCTTTGGAATGGCCCTCACTCTTGAACTTGAAGAGTATATGCTGTACTTGCCGGAACGATACTCGACTTTAGATGATTCGACCATTGAATATATAAAAGATAATCTGTTTTGTATTATTAAAAGGGATGATAACAACCTCTATTTAGAATTAAATAAAGCTTAAAATGTATTCTTGTATTATTAATGTACTTATTTTCTCAAATAAAAATAAAATTTCATTAAACTCAAAACACTTTGTTATAAATATTTAGATTATACTACATTTTTCCCCAGTAGCACATGAGTATTAGAGAAAACTACAACAATGAAGCGAAATCTTTTGGAACAGTTGACGAAAAGTAGGAATTCATTAAAAAGAAAATTTAATGAATTGAAGCAAATAAAAAATGAGAACGTATCAAATTTAGAGGAAACTTTTAAACCTATTACAGAACCTTTACATGAATTACTAAGTGAAAATAAAAAATTAAATAAGAAAAAAAAGTATATTAATGATACACACAATGTTAAGACTGAGTTCAAGAAAGAGAAAATAAGAGTACCTAAAAGTAATAAAAGGCTACACGAGAGAGTAATTGAAAGTGATAGTGAGAGTGATGCTTATGTTGATGCTTACTCAGAACACTCTCATATAGATGAATCTGATGTTTCACAACAGTCTCTTATAGATGAATCTGACATTTCACATCAATCTTCATTCAAAATCTGATGTCTCACAACAGAATAGAAGAAAATAATATTTTAATGTTGGGTAATAGTACGCTTAAAATTAAAAAAAAATGAAATGGAATTGGGAAGCGGAAATTTATGGACTCTATCACCTGGTTTATACTCTTTAATTTTTCATAACAATACTAAGGATTATACTAAGAATGATTTAAATTCATATAGAAACATTTTAATTGAAACAAGTGCTCACAAAAGAAACTATCAACCAGATGGCCAAATAAAAGGAAATCGTTCTAAAAAATATTCTTCAATTATTAACCCATTAATATCGTCATAGTCTTCAGTAAATGAAGAATATACTGGTTCTGGGTATATGAAGCTACAAAAATTACCACCAAATTATGTATATTGGGATAATGTTAATGAACTTGTTGAAAGATTGCAACTCTTAATGGGATCAAGAGCTGCTGGTAATAATAACCATACAAATGAAATTCTTTCAATAATAGAAGAATTGCGTGAAGCAAAAATAATATATTAATAAAATGGAAAACATTTTCTCGTTTTGTTTAATAGTAAAATGTCTATTGACAAGTTTGGTCACTTTTCAAACGATAGAGATTTTTCTCACTTTTCAAAAGGGAAGTTGAGAGTCTTACAGGTTTAAATCTAGATACTGATGGTCACATAAATGTTCAGAAAAAAAGAATTAAAAACTCTTCAAAACCAATAAATGGAAATGATTTGGCTATTAAATTTTATGTATATGAGAAAATTAACGAAGCGAAATCACAACAAATGGAAACTATAACTCAATCATTTCAACTACGAAATAAAAGAGTATCAGAGTTGGAAAGTAAAGTAATAAAAATGGTAACTCAAATGGAGTATATACATAATACATTAAAAGAGCTTCTTGATAAATTGGAAAATCTTAACAATTTCATAAATCAAAATTTAAAAAAACCCGCATCAATCATTCGTTCTGATCAGATACAAATAGATGGATCGATACTTCGAAGTAGTCCATTTTCACATCGTAAAAACGAAGAAGAGGTCTTAACAATTAATGTGGATCATACATAAATATACCGTTCTTTCATTATTTATTTTATAATTAAAATGTCAGTTGATAAGTTTGGTTGTTTTTTAAATGAGAAAGAGTACTAAAGAGATATAACAAAAGGTGTAGAAAAATTCCAAAGCAATAC
>JBAMCF010000624.1:0-58939 GCA_037075285.1 Drosophila lutescens
GAAAATTTGTTCAACAGGGGATAAATGATACATGGCAAATAGGATTTAGTTGAAATGATCCCTTTTAGCAGAGAAAATTGTGGATATAAACATTTACTTACTGTTATTGTGCTTTTTCAAAATATGCATACGCCCTCCCTGTTAAATCAAAAGTCCTCAACGGATGTAGTTGAAGCAATGAGAAATATACTTATGCTGCTAAAACTAAACCAAAGCATATTCAGTCAGATCAAGGGAAATAATTTTTTAATTCAAGATTTGGAGATTTAATGAAGAGTCAACATATAAATCATTACCATACCTATACACACTTAAAGGCATCTATATGCGAGCGTTTTAATCGAACATTAAAAACTCGTGTGTGGAAAATGTTTAGTATGATTGGTAAATATATATGGATACATAAAATCAACGACCTTGTATATGAATATAATAATTCGTATCATAGAACCATTAAAATGAAACCGGTTGATGAATGCGCCCAAAATGAAGAATTTATTTTAAAATCAGTTTATAATTATCCAAAGATTTTCCCGAGTCATAAATTCTCCATAGGGGATTCCGTTAGAATAAGTAAATATAAGGGTGTGTTTATGAAAGGTTATGAACCCAATTGGACAACTGAAGTTTTTAAAGTAATAAAGGTTAAGGCTACTAATCTGGTAACATATGAGTTGAAGGATTATAAAAGTGAACCCATCAGAGGATCATTTTACTTCAACTTGTCAAAGATCCAAATGCTTTCTTGGTAGAAAAAAAATTTGCAAGACGAAAGAATAAATTCAAGGTGAAGTGGCTCGGCTTTGAAGTTTGAAAGTTTGCTGAAATAATAAATTGAAAAAATAACACAAACACATAAAAAAATGTTATTTTATTATTTTATTCATTTAAATATAAACATTTACAATTATATACTAATAAACTTAAGAATGGTTTATTCATTATGACCATGAGCTAACGTATTTATGTTATCAGGTATTTCTTTATGACCATGAGCTAATGTATTTATGTTATCAGATAATACAAATCTTCTATCATCCTTATAATTAAGGCTTATTTTGTTAACAATTTCCGTATAAAGATGATGTGCTCTACTTCTAATGGTTCGCTGCTCACCATAATAAGTCTTCTTTTGTTTAATACATTCAATATAATCAAAATGAGATAAATTATTTACAACAGACTTTTTCACACCCTTTATCTTTTTAATACTTTCATATTGACATTCATATTGACTTTGTTTACTATCCTTTCCCACTAGATATAAATCCTTTTCCACTAGAATTGAGTAGGCCTTGGCCTTTAAACCAGCAAAGGACGTCATAATTTGCCCTGCGTTCTCGTCTTTCATTAGACCCAGTTCTTTATTATTAGCAGGTATAATATTATATTTATTATTAGGTTTAAAGTTGGATGTGTCAAAACGGTCTGGGTTTTCTTTGACTAACGAGTATAAGTCTTCTTTAGACGATAGTATAAATTAATCCGTATCCATATAAATTATTCTAAACGAAGGACACTTTACAGCAAGAAAATTATAGAAATTATCATACATCAACCATTTTGATAACTCTAATACACTAGATCCAATATATATAGGTTTATCATAACGAATAATAGTCTGTGTAGATTCAATTGCACCTAAGTTGGGTCCAAATAGTTCTACGCTAAGGAAATTGTGGCCAGCTATACGTTGTCTAAACCCTGGTGAATTTTGTCTTGAATGATAAAGGGATATAAGAACTATTTCCGGGCGTTTTGCTATGTACTCCATTGTTTTTCAGTAAACAGAATTTTTTCAAATTCGTTTTTGGCTAATTTTTGGTGTTTTGTATTAAGATCAATGTACGGCTTTAACAATCTAGATTCCGTGAATGAAAGTATCCTATAATTGTATCCTACATCCTACATAATTGCAGATATTTTAAATGTATTATATAATTTTCCTTATTTGTTAAATCTGCTATTAGCTTAGGTGTTTTTGAACATAAAGGTATTTTACTTTCAGGACAGAAGGGTAAAGAATTATGAGCGTTATGCAGCTCAACTGGATATTCTAGGTCTACTTCTAACATATACCCTGTATCGGTATTTTCTGGGATATTCAATAAGTTAAACTGCTTAATTTCCTGATCATTTAAAAATTTAAAATTTGATAGTGGAAGGGGTTGACTCATTGCCCATCCGATATAAATTGTTAGCATCAATGTATGCTAAGAAATTAGAAGGTTTTTTAATATCAAAATCTCTCATATATATATTATTTGCATTTGAAATTCGTTGGGTGCATTGAGTCAAACCCCCTCGTATAAATCTTTTTATAAAATTATACATGTTGGGATCACTTATTAATGTTAATTTTACTCTAGTAAATTTCAACATTGCATCCCAAGAAATTGATGGGGCTGTTACATAATTTACGGGATCAAGCATATATATCTGTAAACATATCTTTCTAAAGTTTTCGAATACATCTGCTAAAATAATTACGTCGGATTCTAAGTATAACTTTAAATAATCTTTTATATTTCTACACTTAAATGTTGACCAGACTTCTGGGCAAACTCGTAATCCTCTACAGAACATTCCTGATCAGTGAGAGAATTGAAAAAATATTGAATTGGTGGAAGCGCTGTTTCATTAAATTTATCAAAACTATCTAGGAAGTCATACGGAAATACTCCCTTTCGCCTCATTTGATCAAATTTTTCCCCATCAAATTTTTTGTTTAATAGCTTAAAACTTGAATTGTCCATATAGCTAGCCAGTTTTTCTAAGCTTGAATTTAAAAATCGATTTGAATCAATGAATTGAATTTTATATTGCATGCTGTTGTTTATTCTAATCGTTTGCGATAATGAAATATAAAGCTCCTTATTACATGGTATTGGCTTTAAATTGTCACCTAATTCTCTTATAAATAAATGAATATCATATCGTGAAAGGTTATAAAAAACTACCGGGAAAAATGCATGGTTCAGCTTATAATAAGTGAAATGAAGTGGGGCGGGTCTTCCAGCAGGGGTTGTTGATTGAATTCCGATAGTAATTTAGAACGCACTTTTTAAACTTTATAAAAAATACTTCACTGTTTATTCGGCTTCACTGGTACACTTGTAAATTAGAACTAACTTAAAACTACAGAGTGGAAGTTCCAAGAGCCGCTCGGAGAGCGGAGTGGAGACACTTAACAGTGCGAGAGAGCGAGATGCGAGCGATCTGGAAGAACTGCTCTGTCGACTGTCATGGCTCCAGGGGCGGTTGAAGGGGAAACTGGCCGGGTTGGGGGCGCCACTTTGGCGCGAACAATAAGATTGACATTTTTTATGAATTGGCCCCATGTAGCAACCCGTAAATTGATTATAGTATTTACCGGCTAAATCTAGTATTGGGAGTTCACAGGCGCAGCAAGTTTCCATCTCCTGGGCGTACTCCTCCCATGCTTCCAACTCCCGGGCTGTCTCTGGATGGCTGCCCCAGTAACGATTATAAAGCCTCAAAGTAGTGTCTTTAAGGGCTTTACAAAATTTTTGAATGTAGTCTGGACCTTTAGTAAGAAAATATATAACTTTATAATAATCAATTAACTTAAATGTTAAAATGTTTCTAATTACCGTCGTAGGTCCATTGGTTATTTAAAGATGGGTTGTACTTATGTACCTCGTAGAATGATACCGCGCAGGCAATGTGTTCCTTTTCTTTTGTAGTTGATGAGACTGTTGCCGTGTTTTTAACAGTATGATAACTCCTCAACACAGCTTCAATGTCCGCATATATTACAACGGGTGGTGATAGTTTTTTATACAAATTTGTAAATTCCGTAGTTTCGTTGGGCTTAGGATATTCAGATGCAACTTTTCCGCACTCCTTTGTGGCATGTGTAGTATTTGTACTTGTTATGAATTGTAAACAATCCTCACAAAAATGTGCAGCAGATCTCGACTTTGTATACTGCGAGTAGCATAACTTTTTCATACTGGTTATATAGGCATAATGCCTGTTTTTTCCATCTTCAATGTTCAACAAGTTAATATGATTTGGTCTTGATCTATTTCCACTTCTTACAATAGGACCAATAATCAGATTCCTGTTATAATCAATTCCGTAAACATTGATGCTGTAGGTCTGATTTTGTTTCTCAAACTTCTTTATACCATTTGTTGTTATCGGAAACTCTATTCCGGTAAAGTTTAACTCCACTCCTTTGTAACAAATTACATCTTGTGAAATTGTAAATCCACTATATTTTGTTGGATATTGTAAATTCTCTCTAGCAGCACTGCGCTGTCTGTCTGTGATAAAAATTGTCGTCAGGTGATTTTTTATACGCAATCGAGGCGAGCAAACACCACTTAAAGCAGTAGTTATCATAATTGTTCACATTAATCAGTGCGTTTTTTGCCTTAATTGGAGGTGGAGCGGGAATAAATCCTTTTACAGGGATGTGCTCTAATTATACCCGTTACTCGTAGAGTAAAAGGGTATATTGTATTCGTGCAAAAGTATGTAACAGGGAGAAGGAAGCGTTTCCGACCCCATAAAGTATATATATTCTTGATCAGGATCACTAGCCGAGTCGATCTAGCCATGTCCGTCTGTCCGTCTGTCTGTCCGTCTGTCTGTCTGTCCGTCTGTCCGTCTGTCTGTCTGTATGAACGCTGAGATCTCGGAAACTATAAAAGCTAGAAGGTTGAGATTTCACACACATATTCTTGGGCTTCCTACGCAGCGCAAGTTTGTTTCATCGAGGTGCCACGCCCCCCCTAACGCCCACAATCGCCATAAACGATTTTCAAATGTGTCTGGAGGCCACATCTTTTAAGATTTTAAAAATATATAAACGCCATTTTATAGTGTTTATTAATACCTACGCAATCAAAATTGTTTATATATCTATCTCCCTCGCACTCCCTTTAGCCCCAATAGATAGTCGGGACACCAACCCGAGTACAGCGTTCGCACTCCCTTTAGCTGAGTGACGGGTATTAGATAGTCGGGACACCAACCCGACTATAGCGTTCTCTCTTGTTTTATTACTAAAATCTCAAAATATTTAACAGCCTTTATGGCCCATCCTGAGTTTCTCTCCTGAAACTCTCTGCTTGCATTTGATAAATAGTCCATAGCACTATCAATGATTGGGACTAAATCAAATCCATCATAAACTGATTTGTAAGCAGTTGAAAAATGCTTTAGTGTTTCAATACAACTATCTTCATCTGTGAATTTTACATACAATCCATAAACTTTTATACTAAATTTAATGGAAATGTATTCTTCACTCCAATTAGTCAGGATTTTTAAAATATTAGCTTGACAATCATTATAGAAGTCTTTAATATCAATGCATTCCGTTCCCGGAGCCTGCACTCGATATGACTTTATAGGAAATGCACTATTTAAAAGATTGAAATTAGCATTATCCATGTAACTAGCTAGCTTTTCTAGACTTGAATTCAAAAATCTGTTTGAATCTATAAATTGAATTTGATATCGATCATTTCCACCTAACCTAATAGTCTGGGAAAGAGAAATATATAGTTCCTTATTACAAGGAATTGGTTTTAAATTATCCCCTAAGTGTTTTATAAATAAATGTAGGTCATATCTTGAGATGTTATGAAATACAACAGGGAAAAATGCCTGCGTGAGTCTATAATCATTGCTGCATTTCTTATGGATAGGACCTACAAATCTACCTGTAAATTGAATATTTTTCGGGTCCGTCTTCAATTGGCAATTCACAGGCACAGCAATAGTTCGAAGTACTCTTCGCATGGGTCCAATGCTCGTGTTGCTACGGTCTGATTTCCCCAGTATCAATTTTAAAGGCGCTTTGTGGTTTCATGAAGTGCGTCACAAAATTTCGTTATGCATTTGGAGCCTTTAATAAAGAAAGTAAATAATAATATTATAAACAATCTGCATTTAGAATACACTATTAATAATTACCTTCAAATGTATAGAGTTTATTTTCCGATGGATTATATTTATGTACTACGAAACAGCACATGGAATATGCTCTTGAGCCTTTGTTGTTGATGAAACTGAGGGACAGTTCTGCACTGTGTGGAAGGTTTTTAATACAGCCTCAATATCTGCATATATCACCACGGGTGGCGATGGTTTTTTATAGTAACGTGTAAATTTGGTACTTGTATTAGGTTTAGGATATTCATGAGCTACTTTTCCACACTCCTTAGTATTATGAGTAGTATTTGATGTAGTGATAAACTGTAAACAATTCTCACAAAAGTAGGCCTCTGAATTGGACTTTGAAAGCTGTGAGTAGCATAACGTTTTCATACTAGTTATGTATGCATAATGCATTGAGTTATTAGCCTCAATATTCAGCAAATTTATATGATTATATATTGTTCTTATTATATTCTGTTCTTACAACAGGACCCACGACTTGCTTTCTTTTATAGTCAATTTCATATACATTTATGCTGAATCTAGTATTTTGTTTCTCAAACTGCTTAATCCCTTTTGTTGTAATGGGAAACTCATTCCCCGAAAAGTTCAATGCAACACCACCGTAGCGAATAAAGTCTTGCGAAATGTCATAACATTTATAGGTTTTGGTATATTGCAACTTCTCTCTTGCTGTATACATCTGTTTCTTAGTTGTAAAGGTTGTTGTACTGTGAATTTTATATGCAATGGATGCAAGTAAACTCCATTTAAAACAATAATTGTCCTCGTTTTTCACATTAATCAAAGCATTTCTTGACTTAATGGGTTCCGGCGCCACAATAAATCCCCTTACGTGTATGTGTTCCAATTTTAGTATTAAAAGATCAAAAAATTTAAATGACTTAATTGCCCATCCCGAGTCTCGTTCTTGATAAATAGTTGTTGATAAATAATCAATTGCTTTATCAAGGGACGGAATTAATTCAAAGCCATTATACACAGTTATGTAAGGAGTACTAAAATGTATCTTGGTCTCAATGCATTGTTCATCATCAGTGAATTTGACAAATAGACCAACAATTTTAAGGCTGAATTTAATTGAGATATATTCCTTACTCCATCTGTTAAGAATTGTTAAAATATTGTCTTGACAATTATTATAAAAATCTTTTATCACAATCGAATCAATACCAGGTTTTTGGAACCGATATGACTTTATTGGGAAATTTGATTTCAATGCTAACTCAATAATTTCGGCGTTGGAATTATTTTCAGCATTTTTATGTTTTTCTGATGAAATATGCTTAAGAAACTATCTAATCGGATAAGATTCTCCACACGAGAAGTTACTCTTACTTCAACTTCCAAGCCTCCGTGGTTTATAAGGAATCTTTCTTATTTAAAAAATAAGAAATCTAGGCTATTTAAAAAATACCAAAAATCTGGATCTTTGGTTGACTTCGCTCAATATTCCTCCACCCGCTCCCAATTCCTAACTACGAATAGTCAATGCTACATGAACTATCTCTCCCAGTGCAAAGAAAACTTCCGCACTGATCCTAAGCAATTTTACCCGTTTGTTAGCTCCAAACGTAAATCTAACGCATTTCCTTCGTCCCTCCGTTATCGTAATAGTGCTGAATCTTCTAATCTTGGTATATCAAACTTATTTGCTTCTTTCTTCCAGTCAACTTACTCTACACAACTCTATGTTCCCCGTTGTCCGTATCCTTATAACCTACCTCATGGGAACAATATTTTTCTGGCATCTTTCACGGAAGGTGATGTTCTTAATGGGTTGTCTTCAATTGACAATTCATTCGCAGCAGGTCCTGATATTGTTCCAAGCTGCATCTTGAAACAATGTGCCCAAAATCTTGCACGCCCTATCCCACATTTATTTAATTTATCTCTGAGCCAATCCTGCATGCCAGTAATTTGGAATGAATCCTACATTATTCCTCTGCACAAAAAAGGTTCAAGGTCTGACGTTGAAAATTACCGAGGCATTGCAAAGCTTTCGGCTATTCCCAAACTGCTCGAACACCTGATCACGCACCAACTGCAACACCTCTGCAGCAGTCATATATCTTCATCTCAGCATGGTTTTTATACCCGTTACTCGTAGAGTAAAAGGGTATATTGTATTCGTGCAAAAGTATGTAACAGCTAGAAGGAAACGTTTCCGACCCTATAAAGTATATATATTCTTGATCAGGATCACTAGCCGAGTCGATCTAGCCATGTCCGTCTGTCCGTCTGTCTGTCCGTCTGTCTGTCTGTCTGTCTGTCTGTCTGTCCGTCTGTCCGTCTGTCCGTCTGTCTGTCTGTATGAACGCTGAGATCTCGGAAACTATAAAAGCTAGAAGATTGGCGTTTTGCATGCAGATTCTAGGAGTTCCTACGCAGCGCAAGTTTATTTTAAAAAGGTGCCACGCCCCCTCTAACGCCCACAATCGCTTATATACGATTTTAAAAATTTCAATATTTCGGAAAAGTAAAAATGCAGTTTTATTGTGTTTATCAATACCTATCGAAATGTAGAAGAAATTTTTCAAATCGGACCATTCGTTAAAAAGTTATTCGTGTTCAAAGTTTCTATCTCCATCTCCCTCGCACTCCCTTTACCTGAGTAACGGGTATCTGATTGTCGGGGCACCCGACTATAGCGTTCTCTCTTGTTTTAAACATCGGTCAACCACGACCAATCTTCTCGAGTTTTCTTCTCTCGTTAATCGAGGTTTTCAGAGCCGCTTGCAAACCGACGTAATTTTCACCGACTTTAGCAAGGCTTTTGATTCGGTAAACCATTCGATACTTCTGCTTAAGCTTTCGCATTTGGGATTTCCTCCAAATCTTTTAAAATGGATTGCGTCTTACTTGTCAAACCGTACACAACGTGTTTTGTTTAACGATGTGTTTTCAAATGTTGTCAATGTAACTTCTGGTGTTCCACAAGGTAGCCATATGGGTCCATTACTTTTCATACTTTTTATAAATGACCTTCCTCAAGTAATTTTAAACTCCTCCATCCTCATGTATGCTGACGATGTTAAAATCTGTTTGTCCTATTCTGACTGGTATCTGTACACGCGCCTTCAGCTCGACCTTGATGAATTTCAGAATTGGTGCCAAAATAATCTTCTTTTTTTGAACCATACAAAATGTAAAAAGTTATGACTTTTCACCGTTCCTCTCCTCATCTTGTCTCATATTCCCTTGGAAATCATACTCTTGATCGAATTTCTGTCTCACGGTTCCTTCAAGATTTACACGCACGTTTCGACCCTTGCGCTTGCCAATAAAAATACAAAACTACGCTCAACACGAACCTTTTCGTGTTCTTTGCCACAATTACAATACTTTATCTGATAACCTCTCCCCTAATGTAACTATAAGTTCTTTACCGTGTAAAATTTACAATTACCTAAATTCTAATATGTAAATTTATTATTTTTTACCGCATTTAATGCCTAATTGTTAGTTTTATTGTTCAAGTCTAAGTTTGCTAAAAAAATAAATAAAATAATTTTTGTCTGTGTCTTACTCCTTTTTGATCTCTTTGCAATCTAAATATCTGATCCTATCCTGTTTCGCATCATTGCAGCTCGTGATGTTGAGGGTAGATCATCATTTTCTCCTTGAATGTACTGGTGTTGGGTTGTATCGGGCATTATTATATTGAAGGCGTTCTTATTTGGATCTAAGCACGTGTTGTAATGATATTCAAATTCAGTTGTGTCAAAATCCATTAAGCACACATCACACGTAAGTTTTGATACCTCAGGTGTACTATCATTTTGAGCTGAGCACACCTTGTAATGATCCACGAAAGCAGTTGCACTCATAACTTCATTACACATATCGCACTGTACCGAAGCCATAGTTAACAATTTTAATAAATTTGTTTGAAAAGATAAAACCAACGATGTCAATGTGTTCCTCAGTAACAAAGAACTAATTTAAAATATAAATTTTTACATTTGGGTAAACCACTCCTTTACATTTTCTGATTGTATTGAATACATATATAGCTGTGTGTGTGTGAGGGTGGAAAAGATCTATTGGGTAGGCCAGAAAGTCATGTCGTTTTGTTTAGTAATCGTTTTTAACCTAATTTATTTACGACTAATCGAGCACCAGGGTCACACTTTTTATTATCGTTTAAAAGCTTATTGTCTTAGGTACTATCGATGAAAATTTGGTAATTATTCGATAACATTTGTGGAAGCTATAGCAAATTAAACAAGGAGGATCAAAGTGAGCATTTTCGGCATATTTTGCTTTTTTATTTCCGAAAAGGAAAAAAAGCGGTCGAAGCTCGCGAAAAATTGAGCGAAGTGTATGGTAAAGATGCATGAGTGATTGCCAATGTCAGCGCTGGTTTGCCAAATTCAGGCTTGGAGATTTTGGAGTTAAAGACGCCCCACGTTCTGGTCGACCATCGGCCGTTTTTGACGAACAAATTAAGGCTTTGCTGGATGAAAACCAGCGTTATTCAACGCGGGAGATGCCAGAGAAGCCCAGTGTGTCGCATACAACGGTTGAAAACCATTTGAAGAAACTTGGTTACGTAAACAAGCTCGTTGTTTGGGTTCCGCATAACTTAAAGGAAATTCACCTAACTAAGCGTATCAATATCCGCCATTCTCTGCTGCAAAAATTAAAATCGATCCTTTCTTGAAGCGGATCATTACTGGCGACGAAAAGTGGGTTGTTTACAATAATGTCCAACGAAAAAGATCATGGAGCAAGAAAGATGAGCCAGCCCAAGCCACATCAAAGGCCGATATCCATCAGAGGAAAGTTATGCTGTCTGTTTGGTGGAATTGGAAGGGTGTAGTGCACTTTGAGCTGCTGGGACGGAATGAAACCATCAATTCAGATGTGTACTGTCGCCAGCTATCCAATTTGGCGGAAAAAATTAAAGAAAAGGAGCCGGCACTAGCTAATCGCAAGGGTATAGTCTTTCACCATGACAACGCTAGGCCCCACACATCTTTGGTCACTCGGCAAAAATTAACGGAGCTGAATTGGGAAGTGCTACCACATCCACCTCATAGTCCGAACTTAGCACCTTCAGATTACCATTTGTTTCGCTCTCTTCAAAACTCTTTGAATGGTAAAAACTTTGATTCAGATGAGGCTGTCGAAAACCACTTGTCTCGATTCTTTGCTGGAAAAGACCAAAAGTTCTTCGAGCGCGGAATTATGCAGTTGCCCGAGAGATGGTCATTAGTGGTCGAACAAAACGGCCAATACCTAATTGATTAATTATAAGTCCTGATATAAATAAATCATCTTTGAAAATATTGAAAAAAAACGACATGACTTTCTTGCCAACCCAATATTTATACCCTTGCAGAGGGTATTATAATTTCAGTCAGATATTGTAACGCAGTGAAGGAGACGTTTTCGACCACATAAAGTATATATATTCTTGATCAGCACCAATAGCCGAGTCCATCTAGCCATGTCCGTCTGTCCGTCTGTCCGTCTGTCCGTTTCTATGCGAACTAGTCTCTCAGTTTTAAAGCTATCGCAATGAAACTTTCCCAAAAGTCTTTTTTCTATTGCAGGTAGTACATATGTCGGAGCGAGCCGGATCGGACCACTATATCTTAAGGCTCCCATACGAATAATCAAACAAATATAAGAAAATTCATTGTAACTTTGCAGGAAGTAGGCGTTTTGATTTCTGACAACTTGAAAAGGTATTTCTTTTATCTGCAAGAGTATATAAGCTTCCTTTCTTGTTTTGGTGTAAAGTGCAAAAAAGTTTAAAACAACGAGTGATATCCGTGAACAAATTTGTTTTTATTTTAAATTGTTGCTGCAAAGAAAATTAAATTTACACACGATGCCAGCCAAGCCCGCTGTTGATGCCACCGCCTTAGTGGATGCACTTTGCAGTGTTAATATATTTACGGAAAGTGGAACTTTGAAGCAAAGGAGTGACGATGTTTGGATGGAAGCCAGCAAAAATGAACAAGGACGAATCAGTGCTAAGGCTCTAAATTTATATGCCCGAGTGAATCGAAATGACATTCTGACGGCTGTGAAACAAAGATGTGGCATATCGGAGGCGAGTAACACTGCAAATAATAGTACGTTAAATTCCACGGCACTTGAGGACGACCCGGAGTTCCTGATCTGCGAACCAACAAAAAATGGACCTCTGCCCATTCTATACTTGAACCTTCAGTTGGATGAGGAGGCATGGAGATCAATTGCCCCTAAGGCGGGACAGAACAAGGATTTTCGATCAAGGAACTATCTGCAACCTAACTGGACGGATATTATAGCCAAGTCAGTGTATGAAAAAGTGCCACTTCCTTGTGCGTTTACTTTTAAGAAGGCCAAAATTTCGGACAAAGTGGACAATACATGGCTTAAAATAGAAGGATATTGCAGTGAGTGCAGTTCAATATTAAAAGGACATTGCCTTGTGGAACCTGAAGAGCAGTGCGGTATCTCTATTTCCGCTTCGGTACCAGACACACGAGGAATTCCACATAACAAAAAACGGAGGTGCACAGGATCCAGACGAATTGAAATCGGAGAAGAATTGATTTTAAAAAAAGTGGCATTATGGAGAAAGGAAGCAACCAAGGAAATGAAAGATGACGACCCAGAGCCAAGCTACATCCCGAAGCTACCAACTCTGCGAAAACTTCGTGAAGAGGGAACTAACCGGCACCTAGGAATCACCAAGGATCGTGATCCAATTTCAAGCTTATACCTCAAGAAGTATGAGGGAGAATTGGCTGGATGCATCCTTTACATCGGACTGGATGAATTTTTCTGCATTTACTGCACAGGAGCGCAAATTAAAACATATACCTCAAGAATTCGGACCATCAAAAAAATTTCGGTCGACGCAACTGGAAGCGTTGTTTTACCGATTGTAAAACCGAACGGAGATTCAAGTTACGTGTTCTTATACCAAATTGTTATGGAGGGAGACGACAGCATGTTTCCAGTCTTCCAAATGCTGTCGGCGAAGCATGATACCGCCAGCATCCAATTTTGGCTGAGCAGATTTATTAGTAAATCGGGACAATTTCCACTGGAGGTCGTGTCCGATTTTTCCTAGGCGCTACTTAAAGGAATAAGCTTGAGCTTCAATGAATGCCGCCTGAAGACTTATATTTTCAAATGTTTCCAAAACATTTCATCGGAGGAACCGACAGAACTGCCGCGTTGCTTCATTCGGCTTGATATCGCCCACATTATTAAAATGAATTTTAGAGGAAAATTGCCGAACGTAAAGGATTTTTATATTAGATGCATTGGAGTAGCGACGACATGCGAAAGGAAGGGGACCTTCGCAGAACTTATAAAAGCAGTGCTCATAGTTGCACTGAGCGAATCCTCCGGAGAAGATGAATCAGGAGATTATCTCTCGAGCCACAGGAATGAAAAATATCTCCTCGCCCGAATAGCCACATTTACTGCTCTGGACCATGAGGAAAATGAGGATAATATATTTTTACCGGAAGAATCGGAGGAAATTGACGGAGATGTTTCGGATTTCATCTCCAGTATTAAAAGAAATGCCGAAGATGAAGCGTCAAAGTGCAATTCAGCAAAGTGCCGGCCAAACCCATTTCATTTGCCGGAATTGATGCCACCTCTTCTAAAACTGTGCCAGTACTTTGTATTATGGACTAATATGATGAAAGACAAATTCTCATCGAAAAATAATGTCGGCTCATCAGCACTGGTGGAAGCTTACTTCAAGGATCTCAAAAACACGGATATGAGCATATTCCACCGACCAGTGCCTGCAGATAAATTCGTGGTGCAACATATATGCTGCATCGAAGCTGTGTGCAAATTGGAACGCGTCTCCATGAAGCGCAAAAACTTTTAAGTTCCTGAATTTATAAAAGAGCAACAAATTAAAAAAAAATCCGAGAAGAAGATATTTCTGAAGAAAGTGACGTGGAATACCTTTTTAAAGAAGAAAACTGGAAGGTGAAGAACAACACAAAAAATCCTTCAGATTTTAATGTCAAAGAAGACGATGGAAATGAATGCATTTATCAGGAAAAGATTTGGAAAACAAAAATGAAGAAACTAAAAATAAACCAAGAGGAAAATATCTCAAGGAATGCCCTAACGTCGAATTAATTCACAATCGACCTCATCGAAGGAAAAGGGATGAGATCCTACATAATGGCGGAGCAATGGGCCCTATATGGATTGGAAACCAATTAATACAATTTAAAAACACATGCCCTATGGATTCTCTAGTGGAAATATTATCGACCGCATATATGGATAACTATTGCTATAAAAATCAATTGGACTCTCATTATAAGGATAACCTGACAGTGGCTTTGATCAAAAAATATACCGTCGAGGGAATTTCAGCCAGCCTTTTCTGCGACAGAGGTCTGATTTTGATGTCTTTTTTTACGGAAAAAAACAACACCGTAATGTGCCACACAAATATCGGAACATTTATTGACCAAGCTCTGAATGGAATACCGAGTGCAACAAGCCGCCGTTCACATAAAGTAGGTGCCACGAACGAGTGCGAGAGCCACGCATCAACACACCAACGGCTGGAGCTAATGGATTCTGAAAAGGTCAAGAATCTCGGTGTTGCCAAGGCGTTACTCACTTTTGTTGTCGAATTTTTTGAAGAATCCGAAGAAATATGCAGAAGATGCTACGGAGAAGAGATCATTGAAAGAGATCCAGGTCCTCATGTCATAATAGACATCGAATTTGCGACGCAAAGTGCGTTCCAGAAAAAATCCTCAGCCGGCTCAACAGAATCTGCAACTTTGCTCCAGATACCACAGGAAATACTAACACAGAATAGAAAATACATTCTGAGTGGTGCCATTGAGTACCTTCCAGCGGCAGGAAATGGAATTGGGCACTACATTTCTTATTGCCGCAGACTCACAGGATTTTGGGAAGTTCACGACGATATGTGCCGGCAATGGAAAAGAATCACGGCTTCCACCACGAAAATGATTTTTCATATAGTGGTATATACGCAGACCGAGTAAGATGGAGTAATTTTAATTCCCAATTTTGTAAAGTTATTATTGAGATGATTCAATGTTATTTTGTTGAAATAAAACAAATTGTTATTAAGTTTTCTAGCTTTGTTTTCTTTGTGGGGTGCAAAAATGTGTTATTGAAATTGTTTAATTTTAAGAGATGAACTAAGAACGTTTTGATTTAAGATTTGTAATTCTAAGAGGTTATATTCTTAATTTTAATTATTTGTAAGTGTAAAATTGTTTATTAAAATGTTTAGCTTTAGGACGTAAGACGTTAAAAGGTGGCCTAACGTTTTTATTTTCGTTTTCATTTTCATATTAATTAATTACCTAATTTTTCATAGTATTTACTTTTTCAAAATTCTAAAAGATTGGCAATGGTGGTCTATTGGGTGTCAAACGATTGGACAAAAAAAAGTTTTAAAAAATTCAACTTTAAGATTTTCGAATTTTGAGAAAAACGAAATATGCCCACAGTTTTTATAGTTTTCACTTTTTCAAAATGGTGGACAAACGATTCCATGCAAACAAATTTGAAAATTTCAACTTTTTGATTTTCGAAAATTTTTGAAATCCCATATTTTTGAAACTGGACGTGGACAAAAAAAACTAAAAGGTGGTCAAACGTGGACAAACGGTGGACAAACGATTCCCATATTCAAAATTCGAAATTTTAATTTTACCCGACTCAGCTTCTCTGAGCTCTCCAATTTGCCTAACTTTTCACCAAATAGTTTGATTTGCATTGCTTTTGGCATATATTTCGGTATTGACAAAGGAAAGCCATCGTAATTTCCTCTAATAGAAATCCTTATGGAGAATTAACGTTTACTCTGTTGAGCACCTTGGTCAGTGGTTCCAGTGTCATTCCCTAGATGGCGCTATTGTAAATTGTATTGCGCCATCTACCCCAAGATTTTGGTACCACGGGCCATGAAAGTCTGAAATGTAGGCGCTAGCCAGGATTAAACGTTTAACGGGTTTTTGGGCGTTAGAGTGGGCGTGCCAAACTTTAATTGGGCCAATCGATAGGTATTGACGGAACAAATACATATCAATTAAAATGTTCATAATATCATCAAAACTGTGGCCACAGCTTGTGTCTTGTGGGCGTTAGAGGGGCCGTGGCACCATTTTGAAATTAACTTGCGCTGCGTAGGAACTCATAAAATCTGCATGCAAAATGATAATCTTCTAGTTTTTATAGTTTCCGAGATCTCAGCGTTCATACGGACAGACAGACAGACGGACAGACGGACAGACGGACAGACAGACGGACAGACGGACAGACAGACGGACATGGCTAGATCGACTCGGCTAGTGATCCTGATCAGGAATATATATACTTTATAGGATCGGAAACGCTTCCTTCTCCCTGTTACATACTTTTGCACGAATACAATATACCCTTTTACTCTACGAGCAACGGGTATTAAAATAACAGGTTCACTCCGCATTTTATCACAAACACAGAAATTCTGAATAAATCGCAAAGAAATCTCGAAACGAACTGACGCTTGAATTCGAAGTACAAAGTGCGTAGGTCAAAGAGAAAAAAGGGTAGTTTTCAGGTATAAAGAGACAACCAAGATCGGGCTGTACCTCAAAAACTACAAAAAAATAAAACCTAATTCCTTTCTATCTTCATATTAACTTCCAGAAGTGAATTGGAAGATAGTTTTTTCCCATTGGTTTTGTTTTTGTAAAATGTGTTCTATCGCCTTTTTATCGCCCAGAAGTGTCTCAGAAGTTACTTCTTCGCGATCGCAACCCTTTTTAGGTAGACAAATGTGTTCTATCGCCCTTCTACCGTCCAAAAGTGCCTTAGAAGTTACTTCTCCACGATCATGACCCTTTTTGTTTTTATACCCTTGCAGAGGGTATTATGATTTCAGTCAGAAGTTTGCAACGCAGTGAAGGAGACGTTTCCGACCCCATAAAGTATATATATTCTTGATCAGCATCACTAGACGAGTCGATCTAGCCATGTCCGTCTGTCCGTCCGTCTGTCCGTCTGTCCGTCTGTCCGTCTGTCTGTTTCTACGCAAACTAGTCTCTCAGTTTTTAAGCTATCGGGATGAAACTTTCCCAAAAGTCTTCTTACTATTGCAGGTAGTATATAAGTCGGAACCGACCGGATCGGACAACTATATCCTATAGCTCCCATAGGAAGGATCGGAAAAAAATCGTTAAAAAAATTCTAGCTTCGGTGTTTTTTGAAGTATTACCTTCTAATCTTGGGAATATTATTTTATATATATTTCTGAATTTCGAATTAAATATTTAAAAAATCGGATCACTATATCATATAGCTGCCATAGGAACGGTCGAAAAATTAAATGGAAATTAATAGGAAAAAAATTATATCTTTGTTTATTTTTATTACATTCTCTTCTACTCTTGGATATGACTATTTTTAAATATTTCCGAATTTCGATTTTAATTTTAAAAAGATCGAAATACTATATCATTTAGCTGCCATAGAAACGATCGAAAAATTAATGTGAAATAATAGGAAATTTAACATTTCCGTCTGTTTCTACGCAAACTAGTCTCTCAGTTTTAAAGCTATCGGGCTAAAACTTTCCCAAAAGTCTTATATCTATTGCAGGTACTATATAAGTCGGAACGAGCCGGATCGGACATCATATAGCTCCCATAGAAATAGTCGGGAAAAAAATGTAAAAAAAATTATATCTTGGGTGTTTTTGAACATATCACCTCCTACTTTTGGAAATACCATTTTGTATCTAATTCTGAATTTCTGAAATAAATTTTTATCAAAATCGGACGACTATATCATATAGCTGCCATAGGAACGATAAAATAATTAATGGGAATATAATAGGAAATAAATTATTGCTTCGTTGGTTTTTATTGTATTCTCTTCTACTCTGGGATGTGACTCTTTTTAAATGTTTTTGAATTTCGATTTTAATTTTATCAATAGCGAACTACTACATCATATAGCTGCCATAGGAACGATCAAAAAATTAATGTGAAATAATAGGAAATTTAACATTTTTGCGTTTTGTAAATTAATAGAATGATCTGCAAGGGTATATAAGCTTCGGCTTGCCGAAGCTAGCTTCCTTTCTTGTTATAAACGACCTACCTCAAGTTATATCATACTCGTCTATTTTTATGCACGCCGATGACGTCAAAATTGGTTTCTCCTATTCCGATCGGTACCTTCATTCTCACCTTCAATTTGACCTCAATGAATTTCATAAGTGGTGCGTCAGTAATCTCCTCTTCCTAAACCATGCAAAATGCAAACTTATGACTTTCTACCGTTCCTCCCCGCATCTTGTCTCCTACAGCCTTGGCAATCACAACCTAGACCGCATTACCACCTCAAATAACCTTGGAGTCCTTTTCGACCATAAACTATGCTTCAATAGCCATATTACTGCAACGGTAAACAAAGCCAAGGGTGTGTTAGCTTTCATAAAGCAATGGTCCAAAGAATTTGACGACCCGTACACTACCAAAACACTGTACGTAGCTTTAGTACGTCCGATTCTGGAATACTGTTCCTGTGTGTGGAGCCCGCAATATAAGGAGCCTCAGAACACTATCGAATCGGTACAAAAGCAGTTTCTAATCTTTGCACTGCGTAATCGTGGATGGGATTCTGGCAGACTACTTCCATCTTATCGAGCCAGACTTAAATTAATCGACTTTCCGTCTTTACAACACCGTAGAGTTTGCAATGCCATAATGTTTGTCCATAAGCTTCTTTTGGGTCTCGTTGATTCTGAATCACTCCTTTCCTATATACAATTAAATGTCCCATCCAGATTTACTCGTTCATTCCGTCCTTTGCGCTTGCCTTTGTGTAGGTCTAATTATGCCCAACATGAACCTTTTCGCGCTCTATGTAACAACTACAATAGCCTATACAACATTTTATCTTTTGAATTACCTATTAGCACTCTTCCGTCTAATATTTTAAGTCACCTCGAATCGTTAGAATTGTAATAAGTTAGTGTATCCCTAGTCTAGCATATGTTAGCAGATAATTGTTAACCAACTAAATAAATAAATAAATAAATAGTTTCTGCAAAGATCTCTTAATTTTGTATGGAGATGTAATAATGGTAATTACTCTTATTATTATTCCTGGTCTTACATTCATATTTTATTTTTGATATTTTCAGAAGACAGGCTTACAAGACATGGATACCTAAGACCTGCATTCGGCCTAGCAAATACCGGGAATGCTTCAGGCATTAACAATTTTTAATTCCAATGCATCGATTGTAAATATTATTAATAAATACATATACAAATATTACATGAAAAAAAGTTATTTTTATTGTGGGAAATCAGATACTGCAAAACTGTGGAAAACCAGAACTGGGAGGGTGTGGAAAGGCAGATATCGCAAATAGAGGAAAACCATAACTGAGTACGAGTGGAAAATCTATAATGCGGGAAGGCGAAAAACCAGCGGATTTTGGCCTGCATTCTACTGCCAGAAATCCAGATAGAAACCGTTACCCTTACTTTTGTGTCACCCCCGTGTATTTTTGGAAGAAATGTAGGGGGTGAATGAAGACAGTTCTCAAGATTGTTCATCCTCAGCACGAAACAGAGCTTCATACAGATGCATCGATTGATGGTTTCGGAGCAGTTCTGCTGCAGTAAGACAACGACAGACGCAGAAAGAAAGTTTTCCAGTTACGAGTTACGGATCCTGGCAGTCGTAGAAGCATTTCGAAAATTTTGAGTTTACCTTTTAGGTATGCATTTCAAGTCTGTACTCGAGTCGCACATTGGATCCTTGCACTTCAGGAGTTTGACTTTGAAGTTGAATACAGATCAGGTACACGCATACGTCATGCAGATGATTTATATCAATTCAATCTTAAGAAAGATTAATTTTTAAAATAACATTTGAACTTTTTGGTCATCGAAATGATATTTTTCATATAAATTTTAGTCATCAAAATGATCTTTTTTATATCAATTTTGCTCATCAAAATTATATTTTTTCGTGTATATTAGTACCCTCCCAGTAAAAAAAAATTATTATTTTATATCAAAACCATTTAATTCTAATCATTTCTCATTTTTTGGAATCGGTATACATATGTCTGTCAAAAGTCTGTTATAATATAAATGTTGTTGAACTCAGGTAGAAGCCCGTTGTCTTCTCGGTTTGGGCAGAAAACGCACAGGTTTTCGTTTCTAATGTATCGCAGTCTTTTAAAGGTATATCCGCATTCTGAAAAGAATATCAATTTAACAATTATAAATATTTCAATCATAACAAGAAAGGAAGCTAGCTTCGGCCAGCCGAAGCTTATATACCCTTGCAGATCATTCCTATTAATTTACAAATCGCAAAATTGTTAAATTTCCTATTATTTCTCTTATTTTCGATCGTTCCTATGGCAGCTATATGATATAGTAGTTCGATTTTGATAAAATTAAAATCGAAATTCGGAAATATTTAAAAAGAGTCATATCCCAGAGTAGAAGTGAATACAATAAAAACCAACGGAGCAATAATTTATTATACCCTTGCAGAGGGTATTATGATTTCAGTCAGAAGTTTGCAACGCAGTGAAGGAGACGTTTCCGACCCCATAAAGTTTATATATTCTTGATCAGCATCACTAGACGAGTCGATCTAGCCATGTCCGTCTGTCCGTCCGTCTGTCCGTCCGTCTGTCCGTCTGTCTGTCTGTCCGTCTGTCCGTCTGTCTGTTTCTACGCAAACTAGTCTCTCAGTTTTTAAGCTATCGGGATGAAACTTTCCCAAAAGTCTTCTTGCTATTGCAGGTAGTATATAAGTCGGAACTGACCGGATCGGACAACTATATCCTATAGCTCCCGTAGGAAAGATCTAGCTTCGGTGTTTTTTGAAGTATTACCTTCTAATCTTGGGAATATTATTGTTTATATATTTCTGAATTTCGAATTAAATATTTAAAAAATCGGATCACTATATCATATAGCTGCCATCGGAACGGTCGAAAAATTAAATGGAAATTAATAGGAAAAAAATTATATCTTTGTTGATTTTTATTACATTCTCTTCTACTCTGGGATATGACTATTTTTAAATATTTCCGAATTTCGATTTTAATTTTAAAAAGATCGAACTACTATATCATTTAGCTGCCATAGAAACGATCGAAAAATTTATGTGAAATAATAGGAAATTTAACATTTTTGCGATTTGTAAATTAATAGAATGATCTGCAAGGGTATATAAGCTTCGGCTTGCCGAAGCTAGCTTCCTTTCTTGTTTCCTATTATATTCCCATTAATTTTCCGATCGTTTCTATGGCAGCTATATGATATAGTCGTCCGATTTTGATAAAATTTTTTTTCGAAATTCATAAATAATTAAAAACTAATATTCCCAAGATTAGAAGGTAATACTTTAAAAAACACCGAAGCTAGAATTTTTTAAACGTTTTTTTTCCGATCCTTCCTATGGGAGCTATAGGATTTAGTTGTCCGATCCGGTCGGTGCCGACTTATATACTACCTGCAATAGAAAGAAGACTTTTGGGAAAGTTTCATCCCGATAGCTTAAAAACTGAGAGACTAGTTTGCGTAGAAACAGACAGACGGACAGACGGACGGACAGACGGACATGGCTAGATCGACTCGTCTAGTGATGCTGATCAAGAATATATATACTTTATGGGGTCGGAAACGTCTCCTTCACTGCGTTGCAAACAGACCTCTTAAGTTATGGTAAACTTTGATATCCAAATCATGTTCTTTAATGAACTCTATAAGTTGTTCATTAACTGCACCGCAACCTTCCTCCATTTCCATAATTTTTATGTTTGCTGTAAAAATCAAAAGAATAAGACTTAAAGTAACATGATTAAAGTATGTCGTTATATATGTATGTATGTACAAATTATGTTACGGCGTCCCTGTGTCAATTGTTCGTGCAAACATACATAGCGGTTTTATATTATGAGTGTCTACCCAGGTTCACAGCAATATGATTGCAATGGTTGGTTAATAATTAATTCTTTGTCAATTAAAGCATAAAATTTATAATTTTAGTTTTGCCGAATGCCTGTGACACACACAACATGAAACTGCGGCCAGCACACACACACGCACATTCAGGACCGAAATGTCCTAAAATTGTGTGCTAACTTGACGGCAAAGTTAAAATCACCTCCGTTTTGTGATGTATCGACTTAGCACTCAATAAAAAAACAAATTGATTTAATTTAACAATAAAAACTCACCTTATTCTCGAATATTTTGGGGTCGCAGAGTTGGGCTCCAGCTGTTGGCTCGATTTGCAGTGCTGCACAGTCTCACATTGGTAGAGTGTTGTAAACTGTGGAACACTATTTCTCCCTTTCGAACTAAATTCGAAACGACATTTGATATTTTATCATATCAGAGTCATATGATTTCAAATAAATTGTAAATATACTTTTTTTAAATACCGAATTCCGTATTTTTTTTCAAAAATTAATATGAAATAAGATCAAAATAATATTTATTCATGTTAGAATGATATGACGAAAATTGATCCTAAAAAATATCAAATTAACCAACAAATATCAATTTGATATTTTGTCGTATTTTTTTCTGTGTAAAAGCTATAATTGACATCCTTGCTGAGAAAGCTAGCCACAACAATTTCTTCATGAGATCTGGTCTGCTGTACAAATTGGTAAACGACGATGAACTGATAGTTGTACCACCAATCCTTAAACGCGAAATCATTCGACAGGCGCATGAAAAAGGACATTTTTCGGTAAAGAAGACCAAGGAGATCATCGGAAACGAATATATTATTCCAAAACTCGAAGAAAAGATTCAACGACAAATAAAATGCTGCATTCCATGTATTGTTTTAAACCGCAAACTCCGGAAAAAGGAAGGAGAGTGGCACCCATTGCCGAAGGAAGCGGAGCCGCTTTAAACATTCCACATTGATTTTTTGAGACCTCTCGAATCGACTCACAAGGCATACAAGCACATTCTAGCTGTCATTCACGGATTCACTAAATTTTGTTGGCTGTATCCCACAAAATCTACATCAACCAAGGACGTCATTACCAGACTGGAAGCTCTGAGCGCAATATTTGGCAATCCTGTACAAATAATAACCGATCGAGGCACAGCGTTCACTTCATATGTATACGCCGTTTGTTTACGTACATACGGAATGGGTACATACATACGTGCACAAAATTATATAAAATAAAACGGCGATTTTACCCTTTTTCACATTTTTTTTTCTCAAATATGTATGTACATTGTACATAAATAATGTATGTGTACATAACTTACACATTAAAAAACGCACCTTGAGGTGTTTGTGCAGATTCCCTGTCGATTTATCATCGAATTTTATTGTTTTATTAACTCGCACTTGCCTTCCGGGTTAAAAAATGTACAATTTAATATTATTGGCAACACTTTCTCATTTAAATGTTCTTTTTCGGCCATGTCTGTCGCTCAGAGTCAAATTGTTTTGTGCATATGTGAAAATTGCAATGAAAAGGTAACTTCACAGTAGCTATAATACGCGGGAGTGGAGGATTTTTTTTATTAGTTTTGTATAAATAAAATCAAAAATTAGTTTACAGACACAAACATATACAATTCCCATAATCAGTGTGTTTGGTATCCGAGGGAATCCTATCGTTTTATCGCATCTCAAAATATTCTGACCGCTCGTTATCTTCTGAGAATGAGCAGGAGAAAGTGCACGTGCACCAACGAACTCGAGTATCACCCGATACCCTCAAGTGCTTGTGTTTTTTTTGTTTTTTTTTTTTTGTTAGTGGTGGTTTAAAGCATCGAAAGCCAACTCGGAGCTGAGATAGCTTGCCGAACCCGCTTCCCCGGAGGTACTGCCGTTAGGTATTACTTCGCCAGAGGGGGATGCCCCTACGGCTCTCTAGGATTCTATCCTATTGGAATTTCGCAGTCTTTCTGCGTTGCGCAGTTTTTTGAGTACTATTGTGGCCATGTTGCATACAGCAGACCAATTTTCTTCTGAATCGAGCATAATGTCCACCAGGTTACAAGCGGCAGGCGTCCTCCCAACCGTCATGCTCAGATCTCTTCGTTCATTTTCAAATCTCGGACAGACAAAAAACACGTGTTCTGCGTCTTCGTTATCCGACTCGCAGAGTGGACAGTGCGGGTAACTTTCATGCTTAAACCTATTTAGATAGTATTTAAAGCATCCATGTCCTGTCAGCAGTTGCGTTAAGTAGTAGTCCACCTGTCCATGCTTCCGTCCCAGCCATCTCTGCAGTTCTGGGATAAGCTTATACGTCCATCGTCCTTTGCTACTTTGTACCCACCTCACTTGCCACTTCGCAATGGTAAGTTCTCTGCACCGTTTCCGTAGGGATTCAGCAGTTCCAATTTCTGTGCTACCTGCTCGGGTCTCAACCGATTCCAATGCCAGCAGGTCAATCGGTATAACTCCCGATATTACCAACGCCGCGTGATGGGATACCGTGCGGAACGCACAGCATACCCGCAGGACACACAATCTCTGCACGGATTCGGCATCTTGCATGTAGCTTTCATTTTTAGTGGGTCGGGCCCATATGGGAGCAGCGTACATCAGCGTCGATGTGGCAACGCTAACCAGTAATCTCCGACCTGGTTGCCTCGGTCCCCGAGTGTTTGCCATAATCCTCGAGATTGCGGCCGCGGTCCTACCTGCCCTGCCACTAGCGTACGCTAAATGTTCTTTAAAGGTTAGCCGGTGGTCAATCATGACACCCAAGTATTTTAGGCTTGGGCGAGATTTAATTGTGGCTTCTCCAATTTTGATAGTTGCCGTCTCTACTATCTGCCTGCTACTTATCAGGGCTGCTTCCGTCTTGTGCGCTGCCAAGGTGAGTCCCTTGGCGTCGAGCCATGCGCGTGCTCGTTCCCCAGCTTCGTTGCAGATTCTCTGCGCATCTGGGAGTTTCTTTGCAGAAACTACTATAGCTACGTCATCGGCAAAGCCAATGAGTCGTGCCCCTTCGGGCATCGTGATCCTAAGGATCCCATCGTACATGGCATTCCATAACAATGGGCCTAGGACTGATCCTTGTGGGACTCCCCCGCTCACCCTGTGGGTCGACTGCCCGGAATCAGTTTCGTACAGGAGCAGGCGGCCTTCGAAGTAGCTCGCTATTACTCTCTGTATATACATTGGAACATTTAGGTTTCTCAATGCATTTAGCGTGTGGTCCCAGCTAGCGGAGTTGAATGCGTATTTAACATCCAGCGTGGCCGCTATGCAGTACTGCTTAGTGCCGTACAGCCACCTTTTCCCCTCGATGGCTTTATCTGCGATTTAACACAGTTTACCGACGGCGTCGATGGTAGATAGTCCCTTCCGAAAACCATACTGCATCTCTGAGAGGCCGTTGGTTTCGACAAGGGCACCTTCTAGCCGGGAGTGGATTATTCTTTCGAGAATTTTACCCACCGTATCTAGCATGGAGAGTGGCCTATATGAAGAAGGCTCCTCCGCCGGCTTGTCCCCCTTTGGTATGAGTACCAGCCGCTGTTGTTTCCAGCGACTAGGGAACACACCTTCTGTTAGGCATCCGTTATACATGTTATCATACTCCTTTGTGTTTGCCTTTATGGCAATTTTTAGGACTTTATTCGGGATGCCATCTGGTCCCGGTGCCTTGTCGTCCAGTATTGTCTTCAATACCCGGAGGATTTCTTCGGCACTTGTGAGCTTTATGCTCGCAGTGTTCACGACATGTGAGGTTCGCGCCATACTCTCTTGCTCTGGGAATAGTGTTTCCACTATCCTTTTTAGGGCGACTGGGCATGTCGGCGATGGCCTACTAAATACCCGAAGCCGTTTTGGGACGAGTTTATATGCGAAGCCCCATGGGTTGGAGTCTATTTCTTCGCATATATTATTAAAGCACCTGCGTTTGCTTTCTTTTATGGTTTTTTCCAGGGCTCGTCTTTTTTCCCTGAAAACTATTTGAAGTGACTCAAATTCGGGCCTTCCTCTTGAGCGTTGGTATGCGCGTCTTGCCCTGTGGCAGTCTTTCCTGGCTTCCGCAATGGATTGGTTCCACCAGTATGCAGGTCTTCTTCCTGATGGGTTTTTTTCCCTTTCTCTGCATAGATGCATCACAGGCTAGCTTGGTGTAGTCTGCGATGTGGTTTGCCCGTTCTTCAGCTGAGCCGCTAGTGGAGAGGTCCTCGAAAAACATCTGTACCATCTCCACGTCTAGCGTTTCTATTTTGTACCCTGACACGGTCTTTGGAACCCGTGGTGGGCCATTTCTGGACTTTATCGTGCAGATTATTGCTGCATGGTCACTACCCATGTAGGTGTCACTAACCTCCCAGCTGGAGCCCGAGGCCAATCCAGCGCTCACAAATGTGAGGTCAATGATGGAACTGGTGCCGGCTCTAGAAAAAGTCGGTTTCGTTCCAGAGTTCAGCAGCACTAGGTGAAGTGCGGCGAAACTCGCAAGTAGCGCCTTTCCCCTCGGATTTGTTCGGGTAGAGCCCCAATCGGTAGCCCAGGCGTTAAAGTCCCCGGCTATTACGGCTGGGCGATTTTCCCGGGCATCTTCTGCAATCTCTTCGAGCACAGATATTGCCTGGGGAAGGCTATGGCTTGGCGGCAGGTAACAGCTATAGAACGCTGTACCATTCACATGGGCCCTAGCGAAGCAATTTCCGCTTTTTTTCCTGCTAATCTGAAGCTTCGGATTTCCGCAGCTCCATATTGCCGATTTTTTGCTACTATCTGCTAGCCATTCTCCGGAATTTTTATTCCTGTATTGCTCGCTTATGAGTGCAATGTCTACGTTTTCCTCGATGACATTTTGCTCCAGCAACAATTGGGCAACCTCGCAGTGGTTTAGGTTTATTTGAAGGAACTTCATTTACCCCTAAGCCCTTGCATAGCCCTCCTGAAGTAAGGGCATTTCCCACTCATTGTTGGGTGGTCGCAATCCTTCTCCTTCTTGCGTTTGCAGAGTATGCAGCAGGCCTTTGCCTTGCAGCCTCTGGCTTGGTGCTCCTTTGCGCCGCAGTTGTAGCAGCATTTTGAGCAGTCCTCTTGGATCCTGCAGTTCCCTGCTATATGGCCAAACTCCATACACTTAAAACACCTTTTAGGTGTTATCTTTGGGCGGATTCTACACGAAGTCCAACCCAGCCTGATTTTTCCCTTCTCTATGAGCCGTCTCCCTATGTCGGGCATGACTCTAAGTGTGGCGGTTTGCGTGCCACCGTATGCCGCCCTTAGACTCATCACCGCGGATTCCGGCAGCTCCACATCGAACTGTGATTTAACCGCACATAGAATGTCCGTTTTCTCGGTGATCTCGTCTATATCCTTTACCTCGACCAGCATTGTCTCAGTCAGCGCTCTGACATCAACATTGCTGCCCAGGACCGCCTTCATTGTGGTCTGAAGCTCCGCGGTTTTTGGGTCAGATACCTTGTTTAGAAGGAAGAGAGTTGTGAAAGCAGAGAGTGCGGTCGCGTTTTAAAATCGCTCCGTCTAATTCCTCTAGTTTTCAGCACAAACCAAACAGCGCAGCCGGCCATCCGGCTAGGAGAACCAGCACACGTACCTGGACATCTTCTGGTGGCCAGGAGGCCGTGGGCGACATCTGGGAATTGTATCCCCAACAGGTTTGGCGGCCAGGCAGGGGCCGGTCATTGGTGAGGGAGGGGAGGTGTCTCTGCCTCTTATATTTTTCACTCGTTGTTTGTATAGTTGTTGCTAAATTTTTCACTCGCGCTTTTATTTTCGCAAACACACGTAAAGTGGTGGAAAGCGCTTGCGCGATCAGCTGATCGTAGTGTGCGAAAGGGGCTGCGGGTGCCATAGCAGCGAGCTTCGGACAGGGTGCAGGCCAAGCACGTAAGTGCGTGCCGTTGCACGTAGGGAAATACTGGGCGGTTATTTTGAATTTGGGCGGTACTTTTAAAAAATTTAATTATATTTATTTTTTAATATTAAGATTTATTCTTTATTTTAAATTTTATTTTTTATTTTATTTTTTAAATTGTGTCCGATTGAATATCAGCAGGATACTGCGGGAAAAAGGTCCAACCTCCCCGAAAAACCAGTGCACCCGCACTGAATCCCCCAGGCGGGGAAATGTCGGGCAGGGGATCGGGGGCACAACATCCTGGCGCCAGCCTAGGAGTTGTGCCAAACGATAGTGGAGGCACGCCGGCAAACAAAGGCCTGGCGCCGCCGCCTAATGCCGACGGCTTTCACACGCTGTTGTCCAGTCTACCTGACTGGGCCAACATGGGAGCTGACCCGTTTAAAAAAAGCAACGCGATGGCGAGATCGCCAGAAAAAAGGGTGGAGTGCGGTGGCAAGCAGCCTGGCACACCCCCAGTAGGAGGAAAAAGCACCCCAAAAGCTGCTGACGAAGAGCAGGGGGATGTGCTAAAACAGCTGTCCGGCTTGGGATCGAAGGCCAGGGAGCTGAAACATGGGAAAAATGGGAAACACGCTGGGACAGAGAGCACCAGCAAGCCCAAAAAACCTGGGAAGAAGCCTGAAGAATGGCAACAGGTTAAACAGAAGATAAGGAAGCCAAGGATGCGACCGCCTCGCAATGACGCGATAGTGATCGCCACCTCCTCTGGAGGGTCCTATGCGGACATCCTTAAAAAGGTTAAGGCTGAACCGCAGTTGAAAGAGCTAGGACAAGCCGTACAGGCTGTCAGGCGCACAGCTAAGGGGGAATTACGAATCCTTCTAAACGTCACACATGTGTGCACAGGTCTGCCTGCATCGACCTAAATTTGTTTAGGTAGGTGGACATTTAGCAGCGACGACTTTCAATCTTATCAATAACTGGCGGTGGTCACTGCGGACTATTTTCTTCTCAGACGAAAATTGTACATTCTCCCGCCCGTTGAACGGAAGTTCAACAATCATTAATGTTGATTGTAAATGGTTGAGGTGAGAGTGTGGCTGTACTTGCAGGTGTATTACGTCTTTGAGGATGTTGTCGAGTCACTTGCCATTTTTTAACAAGATGAACAATGCTAATGATCATCATGAAGATTAATCCAATATAGATGGCGATGTGATGATGCTCAATAGTTGAGAGATTGTGTGGTAGCGTGAATGTGGTTGACGGAAAAAGTTCAATTTTTCGTTGCAGCAGGTCATCGACGTTCAATTTTTCAACCTCAACTGGATGTGTAGTTTTGGACTTTGTTGGGATAATTTCTTGTACATCGATGTCTCCAAATCGAGCGTATGATGTTTGTAGCTTGGTTTCTGCAACGCCTCGTGTTGTTATTGTCATTAATGAGTTACGAATTGTACATCCAGGTCTGGCATTTAAACGTCCTGAACCTTGTAACTCTATGTCCGATGTTCCATCGACGCACACAGCAGAGAGCTTTAAGCATGATTTTGTTGCAAAAATCCATTGATTCTCGGCATACGATCCAAGCCAGAAAAATGATATCTTTGTATTTATTAATTTACAAGAGGCATCCGTTTTGTTATGAAATAATTTCATCTCACAACTTGTTTCTGATGAAAACATTGCTTGTTTATTATAGCAAATGAAGTCGTTCTTTGCTCTTTCTTGACAAGTTTTTATGTCCGCTTCAGACATCTCGACGAATTCATCATGATGACTGTTGATGGCCAGAAAAGGTGACCTTGCTTCAATTGTCTGGATCCCATCTTTAAATACGAAAGGAATGGGAGTCAGTTTGTAGATGTCTAAGACTTGTGACGAAATCAATGGAATGTTGACTTTAATGATGACATGATTCTTTACAATAGCTCCTTCACCCTTCATCATCTGGTATGCCATGAGGATGTTATCTGAAGAAACTGGGAGAAGTTGTCCAGCTTTTAAGTGACTTCGTATTTTTTCC
The DNA here is from genome assembly GCA_037075285.1 of Drosophila lutescens. Taxonomy (NCBI): domain Eukaryota; kingdom Metazoa; phylum Arthropoda; class Insecta; order Diptera; family Drosophilidae; genus Drosophila; species Drosophila lutescens. Next base: position 29,823 of record JBAMCF010000624.1, read on the forward strand.
AGCTGCTCCTTTAACTGTCGTGGTGATATCAACATCGGACTTATCTTGTTGTGCCGAATATCGGTTAGTACATTTATTAGCTCCGTTTGTACGCGTTGAAGATTCGAGGCCAGCATAGCGAGTTGAGTTGACAGTGATGTATACCATGATAGCGTGTTAAATACACTGTTGGTACTTTTTGTGTCAGCGATGTAACTCTCAATCAACTTTAGTCGCTTTGAGTTAGAAATTTCATCTCTCTTTATGACATTAATTGTGGAATCGATTAGTGACGTTTGATTTTTTAATAAGGCTAATAAGTGTTCCTCATTACCTTTAACCTTTGTTATCGTGTTAGCCATTTCTTTAGCATATGTGGAGTCTAGTACGCCAAACAGACTGTTTGCTATGTTTTCAACGATGTCGAGTGGTGCTCTCGGCGTTCGCGTTCTTGCCAATAGCATATTTTCCGACTGCAGGTCTTCCTCCAAATGTTTTAGGTGATGGTACATACTTGTACATGCTTCCTTCTGTGGAAATTGTGTGCATAAATGGCCAATTTTTGTAACTCCCATGGAAAATGTGTTCATATCATGCCAGTAGGGATTTAAATTGTAAAATACAACTATGGACCAATCCGTGGTGGCAAGTTGTCCCTTTCCAATTTTTTCAAAGAAAATTCCAGGCCTTGACATAAACTGTGTCACGTTGATCGATTGTGCAACAGTTAATGGTAATAATAGGAGCATTACGATCAATGTCATTGCCAACGTAGACATAGTTGATGTCTTCTTCCTGTTTGCCGTATTTTCCTCAGCGTCGTTATCTTCAGTGGCAGTGTCCTCGGATATCGGGTGCTTATGCACAGGTTCTTCTTCTGGGAATAGTGGAGCTATATGCTGGATATCGCGCTTGAAGAATCCTTTCGATGTTTTTACCTCCACTACTCTGACAAAATTGTCCTTTCCGTAGAAAATCTTGACAACTCGTCCCATTGGCCACTGTAGTACCGGTGTATTGTCCTCTTTAATCAACACTAAGGCTCCTTCCTTTATGTTCGCTGATGATCGCCTCCACTTTTGCCTTTGCTGCAGTTGTTAAAGATAGTCGGTTGACCATGCTTTAGCTTTGACACAGCTTGCCATCTTTGTCCTAACGACTGTGGTTGCTGAGAGGGCTCACTGTCAGCTTGGGCGGTGAGTGGTTCTCCGATCAGAAAATGACCAGGAGTTATTGCTGTCAAATCATTTGGATCTGATGACATTGGGACCAAAGGTCGAGAATTTAATATTGCTTCAATCTCGACTATAACCGTCTCTAACTCTTCATATGTTAGATTAGCTGTGGTTACATTTTTAAGTAACAAATGCTTAGCTGATTTCACCGCAGCTTCCCATAATCCTCCAAAATGAGGTGCCCTTGGCGGAATGAATTTAAAGTTGACACCTTTGTTAATGCAGCTTTCAACAATGGTTTATCTGGCCTTCTTTGAAAATATGGCTTCTTCCAACTCCTGGAGCTTATTCCTGGCTCCAACAAAATTGGTTGCATTATCACAATGCAATGCAACGACGCAGTGCTCCCAAAAAGGCCTCAGTTGTTAGATCGCTGACTAATTCCAGATGCACTGCCTTACTGGCGAAACAGCAAAATATTGCAATGTATGCTGTATGTGGTTTCTTTCCTCTAATTTTATAATGGATTTTAAAGGGTCCACAATAATCAACGCCGGAATTTAGAAATGGTCTCGCTTGCGTTACTCGCATTGGGGGTAGATATCCCATAATTTGTTCCAATAACTTAGGTTTGGCTCTGGTACATTTCACACAGCTGAGGACGACATTTCGGGCAATTGTTTTTGCTTTTATAGTCCAGTATTTTTGTCTTGATGTGGCCACTAATGCTTGGACTCCACAATGCATATTCTCCTTATGCATTTTTTCAAAGATTAGTTTGACTATCGGGTCATTATACGGAAGTAGTATAGGGTGCTTAGCATCAAACGATAGCTCAGCTGCTTCTAGTCTGCCTCCAACTCGGATGAGATCGTCCTGATCTATAAATGGTGTGAGAGTGCTAATGTTGCTGCTCTTTTCGACTTCACGAGATTTCTTTAAATGTTTTATATCTGCGCTGAAGTGCTTCTGCTGGATGATGCGAAGAACTATTTTTCTGGCTCGTTCAAGTTCTTCCAGGTTTATCCTCATGATACTAAGCCACTATCCTTAGTAGTTTGGAAAAGGAATTCCCGTGATTTATTTTGGATATAAACTCATCATCCTTAACTGCTCCTAACGATGTTTCAGCAGGTTTAGCCAGACGTTCAATTTTGGAGGCAATAAACGGAGCTGGCCATGTTGATGGTGGTCCATATAGGAATAGTGGGCCGAAAAACCAAAGGCTGTGACTTGCAAATTTAGAGCCACATATTCCTCTTGATGCTACATCCGCGGCGTTCTGCTCAGATGGGACATGTCTCCATTCCTTTTGTAGCGATGTTTCCTGGATCGTCGTGATTCTTGTCGCCACAAATTTATCCTTTATTGTGGTAGAGCTATTTATCCATGACAGAACAATTTCCGAATCTGCCCAGAAATATGTAGGAATTTCTTGCATTGAGAGCTGTTCTTTTACTGTGGACGTCAGTTGTGCACCTAGTACTGCTGCCTTCAGTTCCAGTCGAGGAAGGGTGATCGCGTTTACTGGAGCTAAATGCGATTTAGCACATAGCAATTGTACAGTCACCCTCTTGTCTTTGTGAACTGCACGAAGATATACGGCCGCTGCATACGCATTTTCTGAAGCATCCACAAATGTGTGAATTTCCTTCATCGTGGGTATTTTACCTTCGAAGACGTGTCGTGAAATTTTTATTTCATTTAAAGCCTGTAAGCTTTCTCGGAATGCAATCCATTGCTTCTGTAGTTTTTACGGTAGTTCCTCATTGTATTCAAATTTCTCCTTGGTCAGGCCTTGCATAAATATTTTGGCCTTTATGACTACTGGAGAGAATAGTCCAAGAGGATCAAATATTTTAAATATTTCCGAGACAACGTCGCGTCTCGTTATTTTAGTGTTTGTGGCAATTTGTGTTTTGCCGCAAAGTTTATCAATTTTGGGATTCCAGATAATTCCAAGAGTTTTGACGCTGCAATCCTCATATGCAGTATCTTCCAATTGAACTTCAGGGATGATATCTTCCTTATTCAATCCCTGTAGAAGTTGGTTGCTATTTGCGCACCATTTTCGCAATTTAATGCCTGAACTCAACAAAATTTTGTTCAGCTCAGTTCTTATTTGAAGGGCTTCTGGAATTGTATTTGCTCCAGTGATGCAATCATCCACGTAAAAATCATTTTTCAGGGCATGGGACCCAACTGGATAGTGCGGCATTTGTTTACTTGCCAAATGCTCCAAGCATTTTGTTGCTAAGTATGGTGCTGATTTTGTGCCATACGTAACAGTTTTCAAACGATAGTGTTTTAATTCTTCTGACGGGTCGTTTCTCCATACTATCATTTGATAATGTTGATCCTTCGGGTTTATCCAGATTTGTCTATACATTTTTTCGATATCGGCAGTGAATACATATTTGTGTATTCTAAACCGTAATAGTATAGACATCAATGTACTTTGCACTGTTGGGCCTTTGTGCAATAAATCATTTAATGATTTTCCTGAAGACGTTACGGCTGATGCATCAAATACAACACGTAGTTTCGTTGTGTGACTTTCAGGTTTTAAGACACAATGATGCGGTATGAAATAATGTGTCCTTGGTAAATTTACCAGAGGAACTTCCTTCATGTGCCCAAGTACTTCATACTCCTTCATGAAATCAATATATCCTTGCTTGATCGCTTGATATCTCTGCAATCGTTTCTCCAGGGATAAGAATCGACGCGTGGCAATGTCACGACTCTCCCCCAGTGCTGATGTATGCTCCAGAAAGGGTAGTTGGACGATAAATCTGGAGTCCTGTGCTTGCTGAATGTTTTGAAGAAAGTGAGACTCACATTGATTCTCCACTGGCGAGTAACATTTTCTGTCTGGTTGAAAATTATCCAGCTCCCAGAACTTTACCAGTTGTTCATCCACCTTTTCTTCTTCCGTTAGTACCGCACACACAGCCGATGTTGTTCGTTGATCAGCTATCTTTCCTGCTACAATCCAGCCAAGTTTGGTATTTTGTAATTTTGGCAATCCCTTTTGGATGTTTATGCTCTCGGATTGCATTATTTCGAAGTAATGTTCAGCTCCAATCAGTAAGTCAATCTTTCCTGGACTTCCAAAACTCGGGTCAGCCAACGTAAAGTTTTTCGGGATCTTCCACTTTTCTGTCGAAATCGGATATGTCGGCTGATCAGCAACTATATGGGGCATTACCATCGCTTCTAGTCTGGAGGTAAAATCTCCATGTTTCGATTTTATCTCGACATTTACCCTCGAGTTCGATGTGTGTGCTTTACCACCTATGCCATTTATTTTGAGCATAGAGTTGGTCGTTTTTAATGACAATTTCTGAATTGCTCTTTCAGAAATTGCATTTATCTGGGATCCAGAGTCTAATAGTGCTCTGAATTCCGCCATTTGTCCATTATTGCCTTGGATTATCACTCTCGCAGTGGCTAACAAAATATAGCTGGATTGTTTTCCACTTACTGACGCCGCAGTAATTTCATCCAGATTATCAGCCACTTTTTCCAAATGTAGCAGCGTATTATGTTTTTTGTTGCACTTAAAGCAATCTCTCTTTGTGCATGTTTTGGCAGTGTGGTTGGCACTTATGCATTTTACGCATAATTTATTTTTCTGCGTCCAGTTGAGACGCTCTGATGGTGTCTTTTTTAAGAAATCATTACATTTAAAAATGCTATGATTTGGTTTTTTGCAAAAGAAGCAATTGAATTGTGCCTCCGTTCCTGCATCACACGTGCCCGTCTTTTTAGGTTTATCGTTGGGGATGGCCTCTAGTGTTAGGAACCGTTGCTCCAGGAACTCCAAAAATTCCTGTATGGATTGCAAATTCCGTGTGTCCGGAATTGATTGTTCATACAGCAGATGTGTTTGGCGATCCAATTTCTTCGTTAAAATATGGAGAAGGATTGGATCCCAATTGTCTGTTTTGATTTCCATATTATTTAATGCAGATAACGTTTCTTTTATGTTATCATGCATTGTCTTTTTCCCTTTTGCATCGTGGGACATGGGTGCATAGTCTACCAATTTCTGTATTAGAGTATTACATAGCACTCTTCTGTTGTTATATCGGTCTTGCAAATTTTCCATGCTGTCGCGTAATTATTTTCTGTTAGCGACAAGTGAGGAATTAACCGTTCGGCCTCTCCATTCAGGTTTGTTTTTAAATACCACATTTTTTGTATAATGGGTAGTGCAGATTCATGAATCATCTTCTTGAATAAATCATGGAATTGTTGCCATTGTAGATAGTTTCCATCAAATTTTGGAATTTTTATCTTAGGCAGCGGCACTGCTGCCGTCGTAGGGGAACTGGGTACTGTCGCCATATCCCTTCCTCCACCGAATGCCACTTGATAGGACACTATGGCGTCTTCGGCCATCAGGTATCGGGAATCGTCGTACCCCAATTCCTTCGGGTTTTTACATTTTTTATGAATTTGGACATGAATGTTTCTAATATCATTCCAATACTGATTTATAATTGAATGAAAATTATGGCTTGTTTCGAGCGTTACTTTATTCATTATCCGTTCCAGGCTGTCTATTAGCGCCCTTTGCTCGCGGAACATGGATTCGATTTCCAAATCCTCTTCGGTAGATGTAATCGAGTCTGTTTCCATTTCTAATGTAGCGAGATTAGTATTGAATATCTCTTTATACTCAATCACGAGATTTTTTATTTTAATGAAATAATTATTAAGGAAATACTCGTTGTCAATCGGTTTTTCTTTAACTATCTCCTGAATTTTGGCATCTCTAATAGCGAAATTAGACCACAGCCCTTCAATATTCGCTAATCGCTCTGTGAAATACGCAGGCTTAGTTTTCCTTGAGTCGGAATCTTTTTTAAAATTTCTTATTAGGCTTTGAATGCGCTCGCCCAGCGCATTCTGCTCATCCAATAGGGGCTGAATATTTGATGAGGCCATATTACTTTATAAATTAAACCTTTTAGAGGTATTTTGTTATGATGTGCCTCGACTCACACCGTGGTTTAAAAAATAAATGTAAAAATGGAACGTTATCAAATATAGTTTGGTTCGCCAAGTTGTCCAAATCTGAGCCTTTTTTTTTTTTAATTTTTTGGTCGCCTTGTTGACCTTTTAATCACTACCGTGATTACTGCAGATGCGTTGCAATTAGTTAATTCAAGTTAAACTTTGAACAAAAAATGCGGTTCAAGTTTGTGATCAAACAATGATCTATGCGTGCGTTCAAAATTGAACAAAATATATCTCTTCGGATAGGTATTTATATCAAAATTGATCTGATGATGCGTCTTCAAATTGTAGTCCCAATTTGAATAACTTGCGATTCAAAGTCGGCGGTCACCAAATAATGGATCAAAATTAAATCCTGAAATAGTTTTTGTTGCGTGCCTCAAGTACAATACCAGTGGCAATAGTCGCCGCAACAAGTTCAATACAAATTGGGCTGCGGAGAAGTGAATACGCAAAGAGTTTTTGTCGTACTGATTTTATTGAATATTGCATGGGGTTTATATACATGTTCTTGGGTCAAAGGGTATTTACTTAGGTCTACTTTGGGTTACATTTATCAGATACATGGTTTATCCTATCAAAACAATACCAGGTGGCTACAGACATGATAACTCCTTAAGATAGCGAAATTCCCCCGAAGTACGCGTGCAGATGGTGTCAGGACGTGACCGATCGTGGGATTCCTTTATGGCCTGACGTCACACATGTGTACAAAGGTCTGCCTGCATCGACCTAAATTTGTTTAGGTAGGTGGACATTTAGCAGCGACGACTTTCAATCTTATCAATAACTGGCGGTGGTCACTGCGGACTATTTTCTTCTCAGACGAAAATTGTACAGACCTAATTAGCATAATTAAGTAATAAAGGTGTGGGAGAAAGGGGGAAAAATGGGGGGATGTGGGTGACCGTTAGGATGCACACAGGTGTCATATGACATTTCGTGGAGTCATCATCTGCGGACGGAGCAGCATAAAAGAAATGTCTTCGAGCCAGTGGATTCAAAAATTAAAAAAATCAGATCTGGATTCCGAGGAAGGATTATTCAGTATCTATATGAAAATACCAACAATGATGTGATTTATCCAACCCGATTAATGGAGGAAGCATGAGAAGCTTTTCTCCCTCACTTGTATCCATTGTTGGAGAGTTATGTATCGGTAAAAATCAACTTTGAACTTTTTGGAAAATACGCGATCTTGAAGGAAGAAGAGGAATGTGAAGAAATAAAGTCATTTCAAAGTAAAATGACAATAATCACCGCCTACTCCAATATAGAAACCGAATACAAGGAGCACATGGAGAAAATTTTGGTGAGGATGGAGGATCTCCAAGAAAGGGGTAGTGGATGGACATTGGTTCATCTCATTCGTTTGGAAATGAATATTAATCAATATTCACCTTTAAGAGGATCATCGTTTATTAAACTACCCTCTTGGTTAGAAAATAAAAAAGCGATAATAAATGTTAAAAACCTGAGTGATGAATACTGTTTTAAGTGGAGCTTAATCGCTGCATTAAGCAATCTTAATCAAAATGCAAACAGGTGCACAAGTTACAAAGTGAATATAAATGATGATCTCATTCAAGTCAATGAGATCACATTAAATTTCAGTGGATTGGGATTCTCACTTAAACCGTTGGACATAAATAAATTTATGCAAATAAATAAAGAAATTAATATAACACTTTTCGGATTCGATGATGGAGCTATTTTTGGACCCATATTCTATTCCCCTGAAGTGAGGAAAAATTCCATAAATATGTTGCTAGTGGAGGAGGGATGCAAAGCACATTATACTTGGATAAAAAACCTATCAAAGTAAGTAGTTTTATAATATCATTCTGTATTATGTATTATTATTATTATTAATTTTTTTTGTTTGTGTTTTTGTTTTAAATTTCATAATATTTTTATATGTTTTCATATTTTTAAAAATTTGTTTATGTTTATCTTTATTTTAGTTTGATTTCCTCACAAGTTTCGAAAGATAAAGCTAAGAAATGGTTCTGTGAAATTTGCCTAAATTATTCATTGAGTGAAGATGCTGCCAACCGACACTCTGAAGTCTGTGGTAAAAAAGTCTCGCGTCTACCAAACCCGAGGGATGCAACTTTAAAATATATGAATTTTCAAAAGGAAGTGATGGTACCATTCACAGTATACGCTGATTTTGAATGCATCCTTCAACCTATTAATAAAAATGAAACATTAAATTTAAATATAGTAAATATTCATAAGCCTATTTCATATGCATACTATATAAAGTGTGCACATGATAATAGTTTAGATAAGTTTGTTTTAGAAACTAAATTAAACTCAGGAATGAATTTCCTCCTATCTCTTATAGAAAATTTAACACTTATATATGAGAATCATATTTCTAAAAATGTACCTATACTTTTGTCTGATGTTGAAGAAGAAGATTTTAAAAAATCAATTAATTGTCATATATGCAACACTCCTCTTTTATTAGATAGAGTTAGGGATCACTGTCACTTCAAAAATTTGGAGGTGCAGCACATAATGCGTGCAATTTAAAATATAAAGTCCCACAATTTATTCCTGTTTTCTTCCACAATTTCACCAGGTATGATTGTCATCTATTTATAAAAGATTTGGCTCTCATACCTGGTGAAATAAAGGTAATTCCATTAAATAAGGAACAATATATTTCAATATCAAAAATTATAACTATTAGTAATGGTGAAAACTTTGAAATCCGTTTTCTAGATTCGTTTCGTTTTATGTCTTCTGCATTAGATACATTAGCTTCAAACCTGGATAGTGAACAAATGCATATTACAAAATCATTTTTCCCAAATGAAAATCAGTTTAACCTTATGCGAAGAAAGTGTGTATTTCCTTATGAATATTTAGATTCAGTTGAGAAATTAAAAGAAAGTATATTACCTCCTAGAGAAGCTTTCTATAGTTCCTTAACTGAAAATGAATGTTCAAACGAAAATTATACTCACGCACAAGAGGTATGGTATTTAGAGTTATATTTGAAAACAGATGTTTTATTAATGGCTGATGTCTTTGAAAACTTCCGAAGACTTTGCATTAAAATGTATTCACTTGATCCAGCACATTTTTTCACAACACCAGGTTTATCATGGGAAGCTATGTTGAAATGTACTAAAATTGAATTAGATTTATTAATTGATATAGATCAGTATAAATTTATTCAAAGTGGTATTCGAGGTGGCTTAGTACAATGTACATGTAGATATGCTAAAGCAAATAATAAATATGTTGATAATTTTGATAGTACTCAAAAATCATCATATTTAATTTATTTGGATGCAAATAATTTATATGGTTGGGCTATGTCACAATCTTTATCATATGGAGGTTTTGAATGGGTTTCAAGGGAATCACTTTGTTCAGACGAACACTGATAAATAAAGTATAAGATTTTATGAACTCTGTGCATGTCATGTGTCAATATGTAAATCCACCTAGAGCCATAAACTATGATCTGTAATTGTAAACCCTACAAGGGAGCGGTGTTAGCACTTGTAATCTGTAAGTGCAGGCCACTTGAGCCTAACCGAAAATAATCACTTGAGATGTCTCTCACACTACACCAAGGGTTCCTGTGCGGGGGTCAAATGATAACTCTCCCGCTCAGGCAGACGCGGCCTCTGCGTAGGCCACAAATAAGATCAGAATAAGAATTTCATGTTAGTTTCCTAAGAAGGGACTTTGAAAATAAATACTCAGTTTTAATACAGAACTCAACTGAAAAGGTTGTTTTATTTAATTCATCCCTTTCACACTTGATAGTATCAATATTTCAGAGATTGGAGATGATAGTGAATATGGATACATTTTTGAGGTAGATTTAAAATATCCTTTTAAATTGCATAACAAACACAATGATCTTCCATTTTGTTGCAATAATCAATTACCAACAAAGACAGATAAAACAAGAGAGAACGTTATAGTCGGGTGCCCTGACTATCAGATACCCGTTACTCAGGTAAAGGGAGTGCGAGGGAGATGGAGATAGAAACTTTGATCACGCATAACTTTTTAACGAATGGTCCGATTTGAAAAATTTCTTCTACATTTCGATAGGTACTGATAAACACAATAAAACTGCATTTTTACTTTTGGCTTATTCCACGTGAAACATGACAGGCCCGTTTGGGTCAAATCTCAGAATCAATCGAAACTTTTTTTTTCGATAGAGGAATGAAATATAAGGATGGGTTTTTGTTTTTTTTTTTTTAACTCTTACCGTTTATTTAAAAAAAATTTTTTTTTTAATTAGCTCCGATTTTACAGTTGTCCATCACTTGAGACTCGTTTGAGTCATTTTAATATTTGGTATGCAACTTTGTGGGATATCTTAATATCTTTCAGATAAATATTTTTAAAAATTTTTAAATTTAAAATTAAGTATTTTTTAAGGGAATTTTAAATTTAAAAAATTCTGTACGCCGGAATACACGCGATTTCCGAAAAAAATAATTATCCTTATTTTGCTTCAACAATTCTTCACGAAGTGGTAAAATAAAATTTTTGTAATTGCAAGGGATACTAGTAAAGACAACGATTTTAGTTTAGCAACTTTGCATCAAGCAACAACAGCGCAGCGTGTAAGAAAGGGAAAGCACTATTCCTGCTCTCCCGTGCTCGTATTGCTGTTCTCTTCTTTTTTATTTTATTTTACCACTTCGTGAAGAATTGTTGAAGCAAAATAAGGATAATTATTTTTTTCGGAAATCGCGTGTATTCCGGCGTACAGAATTTTTTAAATTTAAAATTCCCTTCAAAAATACTTAATTTTAAATTAAAAAATTTTTAAAAATATTTATCTGAAAGATATTAAGATATCCCACAAAGTTGCATACCAAATATTAAAATAACTCAAACGAGTCTCAAGTGATGCACAACTGAAAAATCGGAGCTAATTAAAAAAAAATTTTTTTTAAATAAACGGTAAGAGTTAAAAAAAAAAAACAAAAACCCATCCTTATATTTCATTCCTCTATCGAAAAAAAAAGTTTCGATTGATTCTGAGATTTGACCCAAACGGGCCTGTCACGTTTCACGTGGAATAAGCCTTTTCCGAAATATTTAAATTTTTAAAATCGTATATAGGCGATTGTGGGCGTTAGAGGAGGCGTGGCACTTTTTTAAAATAAACTTTCGCTGCGTAGGAACTCCTAGAATCTGCATGCAAAACGCCAATCTTCTAGCTTTTATAGTTTCCGAAATCTCAGCGTTCATACAGACAGACAGACAGACCGACGGACAGACAGACGGACAGACGGGCAGACGGACATGGCTAGATCGACTCGGCTAGTGATCCTGATCAAGAATATATATACTTTATGAGGTCGGAAACGCTTCCTTCTAGCTGTTACATACTTTTGCACGAATACAATATACCCTTTTACTCTACGAGTAACGGGTATAACTAAAAAATTAATTGCTAATTTAAGGGATAAAGAAAAATATATTATTCATTATAAAAATCTTCAACAGTGTATAGAAAATGGTTTAATTCTAACAAAAATCCATAGAGGTCTTCGTTTCTTTCAGAAGCCTTGGTTAAAAGCATATATTGACTTGAATACATTCCATAGAACTAATGCAAAAAATGCATTTGAAAAAGATTTTTTTTAACTTTTAAACAATGCTGTCTATGGAAAAACCATGGAAAATGTTGATAAACGAGTGGATGTAAAGTTCATTACAGAATGGGAAAGTGCTTCACCATTAGACTCTTCTGGTCGTAAAAGAGATTGTGCTAGATCTCTTATTTCAAAGTCCAACTTCCATAGCGTAAAACAGTTTTCAGAAAACTTCTTTGCTTTTCAAATGAAAAGGTTAAATGTGTTATACGATAAACATTTATATTTAGGTTTTGTTGTATTAGATTTATCAAAATGGAAAATGTATGATTTTCATTATTATTATATAAAACCCAAATACAATGAAAATGTGCAATTAAATTATATGGATACAGATTCTTTTATATACACAATTAATACTGAAGATTTTTATAAAGATATTCAGAATGATATTGAGATGAAGTTTGATACATCAGATTATTCTGATGAATTATTAAATCTCTATAATTTCCCTAAAGCTAATAAAAAGAGTTTGGGATTTTTAAAGATGAACTCAATGGAAGTCCGATGACTGAATTTGTTGGTTTAAGATCAAAAATGTATGCCTTTAAGTCATCTAATATTAATGACATCTCTGAAAAATCAGTGAAAAAATCAAAGGGGGTTAAAAGAAGTGCCATTGATCAATTAACTTTTAATAGTTTTAAAAAATGTTTGTTTTCGGAAGAGGAAGTGGTAAGATCTATGTCAATGATTAGATCTAAAAATCATCTTTTATCAACAGTTAAATGTAAAAAAGTTGTTCTTAGTCACAAAGATACAAAGCTTGTTATACAAATCAATAAAATTAATACATTACAATATGGACATTATAAAATATAAGAAAACAAATTAGAAAATAAACTTGATGAAATAAATGCAAATATTTATGTTAACAAGCAAAGAATAAAAGAAATGGAGAATTGTCCTAATCGAAATAATAATCAAGACATTGAAATAGAAAAATTTAAGAAAAATATTGATGATTGTACATTTGAAATGTTTTATGCAGAATTATAATTAAATTTACTATATTGTGAAAATGAATAAATGTAATCTATAATAATAATAATAATCTACCAACATCGCTTTTTTATTTAAAGGTTAATTAAAGGTAATGTATAAACCAAATATTACAAATCAAAACAGCATTATAAAATTTTTATTTTAAAGAACGAACATTGCTTTATTTAGAGGTTAATGTTAAAATTTCCCAGAACAATATTATAAAATATTTTTTTTTAATTTAAGGAACAAACATAGCTTATTAGAGGTTAATGTTAAAATTTCCCAGAACAATATTATAAAATTTTTATTTTAAAGAACAATTAAAATGTTTTCTTCGAATTACATTCAATTTGCATACTTTCTTCTATATTTAGTGGTATAGTTTGTACATAACTATTTATACTACCCTCTAATATATAGATTTTATCATCGTCATTACTTAAAGGAATTGATTTTATGTATTCATCATTATCCTTATCTAAATTTAAAGGAATAGTTTGTACGTAGTTATTTATTCCACCTTCAACAAGAATAGTTTCGTCCTCACTAGGTGATCTTGTAATGCATGGCTCTGGATTATCCTCATCGAAAATGATCACATCGTGGTCATCATCATCATCATCGTCATCATTTTCATCATACGAAACCAGAGTGTCGTCTTTAACCTCTTTTTTGTTAAGGTTTTGAAATTCTAAAAAAAAAATATAAATATTATTAGTATAAATATTATTTTATATTTGTATATTTATTATTCAACTCACCCTTTTTGTACTCCACTTGAAATTGTATTATTAACTTCTTTATTAATATTTTGAAATTCTGAAAATATAAATATTATCTCTAAGGATTATAAAATGAAAGACCGATTTTTAAGGGGATACGGCCACAGCCCAAACCGTAAGAGCTAGAGCAGCCACATTTTTGCACAGTATTCCATTGGGGGCGTATCCGCCCACTAAGATCCGATATGTCCCCCCAGTGGCCCCAAACAGCTCCAACATCCATTATTCTGAGCAAAAAAAAGTTGATGTATTTAAGCTTAACTTCTAAAGTGGTTGGAATTTCGAAATTTGGTTTTTTCCGAAATTTCGGTTTTGAAAAGGCCTAATTAGAAATCTAAAAGAAATTTCGATATCCCCCATAATTTGGGGGCTACATTTAAAATTAACTTTTCGATTAAACCGCTGCTCCGATCAAGATGATTTTTGGATCATTAGTTATTCTATGGCCCAAATGCTTAAGTTTTATTTTTCAAGTTTTTAACATTTTTTAAAGTATTTTTAACGAATTTATTTAGATTTTCTAAGTTATTGCGTTGCATTTTGTGGGAGCCTGCCGAGGCACTATGGGTAATTTGACCACTTTTTTTGGCCAAAACTCATTTTTCAAAAGTCGTCAGAAATTGGTTTTGTCAATCACAATGTATTAGTATAACATCAATGTCAAATGTTATTAACAGAAAAGTTTAACAGTGCGCATCACTGTTAAGTTATCAGCTGTGAAAGTCTGCTAATGCTTCAACGAGATGGCAGCGCTGGTAAATCGCTTATTTTGATTAAAAGTTTAAATTGACAAAAAAAAATAAAATGAAACAATGCAGCGCCGTTTTTGAAATGCAGTTCAATCAGAGGGGCTTGTAACAATTTTTTGTGAGCGTACCAATGTATTTATTGATTGTGGTGTTCCTATACTCTTGGGTAAGATCTAACCTCAAAAAACATTAAAATTGGTATTGAATTTTTTTTTTTTAATGAAGCTACAAAGTGAGTCCAGCTCTTTCCAGCTCTGGAACCTTTTTTATCTTGTAGAGTACTTATTTCTCTTTAAACTCAGTAAGTATAAAAGTGCACTTTTGCGCACTTTCTCTGAAATAAATGTTTTAAGACCTCCATCAAAACATGAATAATTCCCGTATTTTTGTATGGTGAATGTCAGTTACGGTGCAATATTTGCAAAAGCGGTATGCAACTATCTTTGTTATTAAATATTAATTATTTAAAAATTATGTTACATCATTGTTCTACGGAAATAACTTTGTTATAAAGGTTTATAGTATTTTTGTTGGAAATTATAATGGTAATAATTATAAAAATAAAATTTCAATAAAAAATACAAAAATTGAAAACTTTTATATATTTTTAAAAATTGAATATGTTATTCTTATTGATATAATTAAAAAAAATATTTTTTTTTTCCTTACGTTTATGAAATAAAAATTTTTTTCCAAAAAAAAAAAGGCGGGACCACGCCTATTTTTTCAACAAAAATCCCTGTAAATTTAATATAGTAAAATCAAAAAACAAAATTGTTAAATATTGCGTCGTTTTTAAGTTATTAATTAATGCCACAAAAAGTGGTAAAATTACCCATAGTGCGAGGGAGCGAAACCCAGAGAGCGGATGCCAAGAGAGCGACGGCCGAGAGAGCAACAGCCAAGAAAACTGACGAGGGGGTGGGGTAGTGCTGTGTGTGATAGGGAGGGGAAAGGGGCATTTTAAGTTCAAATTAGGTTTGGATTTTAAAAACTTAAACTGCTGTTCTGATCAATATGATTTTCGATCAATAGTCAGTCCTGTGGATCAAATACTTAGGTTTTATTTTTTAAAAAATATTTTTCATTTTGTAGCATGTGTACAATACATGTACAATACAATACATACACACAATATGTGTGTATGTTTCTACTTGAAAGTAGATAATGTGCTTAAATACAAATAAAACAAGAGAGAACGCTATAGTCGGGTGCCCCGACAATCAGATACCCGTTACTCAGGTAAAGGGAGTGCGAGGGAGATGGAGAAACTTTGAACACGCACAACTTTTTAACGAATGGTCCGATTTGAAAGATTTCTTCTACATTTCGATAGGTATTGATAAACACAATAAAACTGCATTTTTACTTTTCCGAAATATTGAAATTTTTAAAATCGTATATAAGCGATTGTGGGCGTTAGAGGGGGCGTGGCACCCTTTTGAAACAAACTTGCGCTGCGTAGGAACTCCAAGAATCTTCATGCCAAATACCAATCGTCTAGCTTTTATAGTTTCCGAGATCTCAGCGTTCATACAGACAGACGGACAGACGGACAGACGGACAGACAGACAGACAGACAGACAGACGGACAGACGGACAGACGGACATGGCTAGATCGACTCGGCTAGTGATCCTGATCAAGAATATATATACTTTATAGGGTCGGAAACGTTTCCTTCTAGCTGTTACATACTTTTGCACGAATACAATATACCCTTTTACTCTACGAGTAACGGGTATAACAAGAGAGAACGCTATGGTCGGGTGCCCCGACAATCAGATACCCGTTACTCAGGTAAAGAGAGTGCGAGGGAGATCGAGATAGAAACTTTGAACACGCATAACTTTTTAACGAATGGTCCGATTTGAAAAATTTCTTCTACATTTCGATAGGTATTGATAAACACAATAAAACTGCATTTTTACTTTTCCGAAATATTGAAATTTTTAAAATCGTATATAAGCGATTGTGGGCGTTAGAGGGGGCGTGGCACCTTTTTGAAACAAACTTGCGCTGCGTAGGAACTCCTAGAATCTGTATGCAAAATGCCAATCTTCTAGCTTTTATAGTTTCCGAGATCTCAGCGTTCATACGGACAGACGGACAGACAGACAGACAGACAGACAGACAGACAGACAGACAGACGGACAGACGGACAGACGGACATGGCTAGATCGACTCGGCTAGTGATCCTGATCAAGAATATATATACTTTATGGGGTCGGAAACGCTTCCTTCTAGCTGTTACATACTTTTGCACGAATACAATATACCCTTTTACTCTACGAGTAACGGGTATAACAAGAGAGAACGCTATAGTCGGGTGCCCCGACAATCAGATACCCGTTACTCAGGTAAAGGGAGTGCGAGGGAGATGGAGATAGAAACTTTGAACACGCATAACTTTTCAACGAATGGTCCGATTTGAAAAATTTCTACATTTCGATAGGTATTGATAAACACAATAAAACTGCATTTTTACTTTTCCGAAATATTGAAATTTTTAAAATCGTATATAAGCGATTGTGGGCGTTAGAGGGGGCGTGGCACCTTTTTTAAACAAACTTGCGCTGCGTAGGAACTCCTAGAATCTGCATGCAAAATGCCAATCTTCTAGGTTTTATAGTTTCCGAGATCTCAGCGTTCATACGGACAGACAGACAGACAGACAGACGGACAGACAGACGGACAGACGGACATGGCTAGATCGACTCGGCTAGTGATCCTGATCAAGAATATATATACTTTATAGGGTCGGAAACGCTTCCTTCTCCCTGTCACATACTTTTGCACGAATACAATATACCCTTTTACTCTACGAGTAACGGGTATAAACATTAATTTCCTTTTAGCCAATGCAAAATTTGTCGAGCTTAAAATTAATAATTATCAATCAAATGTGGAATCGGAAAATAATAAGTTACTTCGCTACTTTTGTATGAGATGCCATTCTTTTCGTGTGTTTACAAATGTTTTCGTTTCATTCAAAACAACAAATTTGAAACAATTTACAAACAAGTGTACATTTGTGCGCAAATTAAAATTGCATTGATAGTATTTTAACTGATAGAAAGTATACAAATTCACTACTTTTACATAGATCACATTCATTTATTATATAGCTCTGCCAGTAGCCTTCCGATTCTCTCTCATGAAGGATCTTCTACAAAGGTTGTTTACACAAAGGTTTTCAAAAAAACGCGCTAATAAGAAATAAAAAAGTCCTGACAACCGTACTATAAACAAATTTTAAGCGAACGAAGTCGCTCCGGGTAAAGCTAGTTAGTATATATAAATATTATTTTATATATATTATTCCACTCACCTTTTTGTACTCCACCAAAAATAGTATTAGCAACTTCTTTATTTAAATTCTGCAAAAACAAACATATTTCCCTACTCAATCAGGCTATATCATCACTATTAGTTATTTTGAAGTCGTTAATGTCATAAATTCTAATTTTGTCTGTACTAGTCTCACTTTCTTTTTTATTTAAATACTCAATTAGCATTTGAGCTTCTAAATTTCTCTTTCACAAATATATTCCATTAATTTTTTCTGCTGTTACCTATTTCATTTATTTGTGGGTCATCGCTAAGATATCCTGGTTCTACATCTCCTATCTCTTCCCGTTTACTCTCTTGCATAAAAAAAAGATCAGCATCTTTCGAAATTCTTTCATATACTTTCCTATCTTTCTTTCTCTCTGCATGTATTAGTGCATGTGTTAAAACTTCAGCAAATTCAAAGCAATTTATTCTTAATGTTGCTAGGGGAGGATTAATATTTCGTTTAGATTTTCGTTGGTGGTGGGGGGTAGTTTTATGTTTTGTATTCCTACGTTTAGATTTATTTACACTACGTTTAACATGCGATCTTCTATATATATTATTGTAGTGACATTTAACACCTAACGTAGCACTTTTATATGTTACGGTGAAGAATCTATTTAACGCCCTTCTTCCTAAATCCAGATGTCCCCCTATTTTCCTTTCATTCTCAATTAATTGGTTTTTAAAATTCTATATTATTTCTCTCTTTGTAAATTCTATTTCAGAGTTATGCATGTTTGTAGTGCTTTTTAATTTATGTGTCGTATTTCTTTTTATTGGAACTCGTCCTACACTTTCCAATTCTGCCTCACCATCATTGATACCAATCACTATTTCTTGAGATGTATTACTTATTTTAGGTGCTCGACTTACGTTTTGAAATTCTGACTCACTATCATTGATACCAATACCAATTTTTTGCGATTTTTCAGCTCCTATGCTTTTATTTTCTATTTTCTCAACATTTGTATCTTTAGATGTAGTTGTTGTTGTAGATGTTGGGGTACTTGATTCTTCTTCTTCCTCCGTATCCTTGGGCTATCTCCAAAAGGCTGACGGATCATGGTCGGACTCTAGTGAAGAATCCCTAAACCTACTCCTAGACGCTCACTTCCCAGGGAGCCTGCAAACAGGACATCCCCCAGGAAGACACACTGGAGAAGGAATAAACTTAAATCTCCTACTATCAGACCGTAATATAAACTGGTCCATTCATAGTTTTAAACCGTACAAATCGCCGGGACCGGACAATATAACACCGGCACATATTCAGCAAGCAGGACAGCTAGCTATAAACTGGCTGAGAAAAATTTTCCAGACCATTCTTGCAGTAGGAGAACTACCTACAGCGTGGCGGGAAACGAAAGTCGTTTTCATCCCTAAGGCAGGGAAGGCCACCCATTTTCGACCGATAAGTCTGACATCATTCCTGCTAAAAATCTTACAAAGACTGATAGGTCTTCACATCAGAGACATCATTGACCCGACGCGGATATCAGAGGCGCAACACGCATACACCAAAGGTAAATCGACCGAATCGGCGCTACACTTGGTAGTAAGCAACATCGAAAAATCACTCAGTATACAAGAATACACCCTGATCGCCTTCCTTGACATAGAAGGAGCTTTCAACAACGTGCTTCCCACGGCAATAACAGAATCCCTCACTGAACTGGGGGTTGAGCCACCGCTGGTGGGGCTGATCCACAAATTGCTGATAAGCAGACTGGTCACGGCCACACTAGGGACCTCGACCCAGACTAGACTAGTGAACAGAGGCACTCCGCAATGAGGTGTACTATCACCCCTCTTATGGAATATCGCGGTAAATAAACTACTGCGGATTCTTGAAGGAGGAGGCTGTAAGATAGTGGCATACGCAGACGATGTCGCTATCATCTTTAATGGTAAGTATCCACAAACGCTATGCGATCTTATGACAGCAAAACTTAAAACACTATCGGAATGGACTACAAAAAACGGACTTGGGGTAAATCCCTCAAAAACGGAACTAGTCCTTTTCACAAATAGATACAAAATCCCAAAACTCAACCCACCCACTTTAAACAACTGTAATCTTTCTTTTAGCGAGCACGCAAGATACTTGGGGTTAGTATTAGATAAGCGTCTTAAATGGGGCTTAAACAACCAAGAGAGAACCAAGAAAGCGACCATTGCACTTTACTCTTGTAAAAAAGCAATCGGGCTAAGATGGGGTATGTCCCCTAAAATCGTCAATTGGATATACACAGCGGTAGTCAAGCCAATCCTACTATATGGGGTGGCTCTGTGGTGGACCGCTTTACACAAACAATGTATCTTAACTCCCCTTAACAAAGTACAGCGCATGGCGGCTTTGTGTATTAGTGGAGCCCTTCGAACTACCCCAAACGAAGCGCTGAATGCGATCTTGAACCTCCAGAGCCTGGACTTAGCAGGCATGGAAAGGGCGAAATCGGCAGCCATTCGACTAAGGGATACGGGGCAATGGAAATCCCAACTGTATGGTCACGCTAAGATTCTTCAGCATGACAATTTGATCCCGCCAAAAACGGATCTATGTAAAACCCGTGAATACAGTCACACGCCCTTCGAAGCTCTGATCCCAGGCAGGGAAGCATGGGATCGGGGCCGACCGGGCGCAATAGACGCAATCTGTTTATATACAGACGGCTCCAAACTCGACGGACATGTAGGAGGAGGCATATACTCCGAGCAATTAGAGATCAGGCAGTCATTCAGACTTCCTGACCACTGCAGTGTTTTCCAAGCGGAAGTGTATGCTATAATGGAAGCACTCGTCTGTTTAAGGGGCCTAAACACCCAGAACAGACACATAAACATATATAGTGATAGCCAAGCGGCTAAATCAATCTACTCGACGAATACAAACTCCCGAACAATAGCAGACTGTCGCAAATCTCTTCACGAGATGGCTAGTCAGTTTACTGTCAGCCTTATATGGGTTCCGGGTCACCGGGATATCGTAGGCAACTGTATAGCAGACGAGCTAGCCAGGCAAGGCACCACCATACCTCTCCTTCCAGGAAAGGAGAATGTTGGCATGCCTATGGCTACCTGCAAGCTAATTATTAAAAACCATTTCTGCAAATTAGCCAATGCCAATTGGCAAAACACACCGCAGTGCCGAATCTCTCACCAGACATGGCCTGCAATAAACAATAAGAAAACATCAGAACTACTTAATTTCAGCCGCACTGAGTGCGGCATGCTAATTCGAGTACTCACAGGCCACTGGCTCGTTGGCGCACACGCCGGCAGGCTAAAAGCCCCAAAAAATGATTTCTGTAGAAGCTGCAGGGATGAGGAAGAAGAGGAAACGGTGGAACACCTACTCTGTTCATGCCCAGCCCTAGCGGGCTCAGACTGAAACACTTAGGATATCCTTTCATAAATGACCTGACCGAAATATCGCAGATTAATCTAAGAGTCTAAGCTCTTTTATTAAATCCTCCGGATGGGGGACTTGCTGATCGACCAACCTACAGGCTGACTCTTAATGGATAGGGGACCCAAAAATAGAGATCATACGGTATCACAATGGACCCACAGAGGTCTAAGTGTGCCAGGCTATAGCCTGGCAGCCGTCCTAACCTAACCTAAAGGTAATGTATAAACCAAATATTACAAATCAAAACAGCATTATAAAATTTTTATTTTAAAGAATAAACATTGCTTTATTAAGAGGTTAATGTTAAAATTTCAAGAACAATATTATAAAATATTTTTTTTAATTTAAAGAACAAACATAGCTTATTAGAGGTTAATGTTAAAATTTCCCAGAACAATATTATACAATTTTTATTTTGAAGAACAATTAAAATGATTTCTTTGAATTACATTCAATTTGCTTACTTTCTTCTATATTTAGTGGTATAGTTTGTACATAACTATTTATACCACCCTCTAATATTTATAGATTTTATTATCGTTATTACTTAAAGGAATTGATTTTATATATTCATCATTATCCATATCTGAATTTAGAGGAATAGTTTGTATGTAGTTATTTATTCCACCTTCAACAAGAATAGATTCGTCCTCACTAGGTGATCTTGTAATGCATGGCTCTGGATTATCCTCATCGAAAATGATTACATCGTGGTCATCATCATCATCATCATCGTCATCATCGTCATGTTCATCATACGAAACCAGAGTGTCATCTTTAACCTCTTTTTTGTTAAGGTTTTGAAATTCTGAAAATATAAATATTATTAGTATAAATATTATTTTATATATGTATATTTATTATTCCACTCACCTTTTTGTACTCCACTCGAAATAGTATTATTAACTTCTTCATTAATATTTTGAAATTCTGAAAATATAAATATTATTAGTATATATAAATATTATTTTATATATATTATTCCACTCACCTTTTTGTACTCCACCCAAAATAGTATTAGCAACTTCTTTATTTAAATTCTGCAAAAACAAACATATTTCCCTACTCAATCAGGCTATATCATCACTATTAGTTATTTTGAAGTCGTTAATGTCATAAATTCTAATTTTGTCTGTACTAGTCTCACTTTCTTTTTTATTTAAATACTCAATTAGCATTTGAGCTTCTAAATTTCTCTTTCTCAAATATATACCATTAATTTTTTCTGCTGTTTCGATAGCTATTTCATTTATTTGTGGGACATCGTTAAGATATCCTGGTTCTACATCTCCTATCTCTCCCCGTTTACTCTCTTGCATAGAAATAAGATCAGCATCTTTCGAAATTCTTTCATATACTTTCCTATCTTTCTGTCTCTCTGCATGTATTAGTGCATGTGTTAGAACTTCAGCAAATTCAAAGCAATTTATTCTTAATGTTGCTAGGGAGGATTAATATTTCGTTTAGATTTTCGTTGGTGGTGGGGGGTAGTTATATGTTTTGTATTCCTACGTTTAGATTTATTTACACTACGTTTAACATGCGATCTTCTATATATATTATTGTAGTGACATTTAACACCTACCGTAGCACTTTTATATGTTACGGTGAAGAATCTATTTAACCCCCTTCTTCCTAAATCCAGATGTCCCCCTATTTTCCTTTCATTCTCAATTAATTGGTTTTTAAAATTCTCTATTATTTCTCTCTTTGTAAATTCTATTTCAGAGTTATGCATGTTTGTAGTGCTTTTTAATTTATGTGTCGTATTTCTTTTTATTGGAACTCGTCCTACACTTTCGAATTCTGCCTCACCATCATTGATACCAATCACTATTTCTTGAGATGTATTACTTATTTTAGGTGCTCGACTTACGTTTTGAAATTCTGACTCACTATCATTGATACCAATACCAATTTTTTGCGATTTTTCAGCTCCTATGCTTTTATTTTCTATTTTCTCAACATTTGTATCTTTAGATGTAGTTGTTGTTGTAGATGTTGGGGTACTTGATTCTTCTTCTTCCTCCTCCAGACTACTTATCAAAGTAGGTGGGTTTGATATTGATGTTGATTTTGTAGGTGTAGTTGTTGTTCTTGTTTTTATTTTTTCTTCAACTGTGCTTGCAGTTGATGTGTTTTCATTAATACTATTATTAGTATTAATTATTTTTATGTCGAGTTCACTTTTTAAATTTTTTTCACTATCATCACTAGTCTTGTTTATAAGATCCATAAAAATATGGCTATCTTCCAAGATCTCGAATTTCAAATCAATTTTTATTATTTTGTTCAATTTCGGCATATTGATGACTAGTCCAATTGAGTTATTCGAATTATAGGGGTTTTCAATAATCGTCATTTCACTGGGCACCGGTAACATTTTCACAAGCGGATTCATTAGTGAAATTACAAAAAATATGTATAATCAAGAACGACATTTTTGTTTTTTTTTTTTCCCCCTTTATAACCTCCAGATTTTTATATGTATATATAAATATATCTATTTCACGCATTGACGTCAATGCGTAGATTTTAATTGTTCTATGCTTCAAGTTGTTGTTTTTGTGAATCCAACTATCTGCTAATTTTAAAAAAGTCTACACAGGGCGTATCCATACAATCATCTTTTTGTTTTAGAATCTTTAGAGTTCAAGTTCCATACAAAATTCTTATCTGTACACGCACGCTCTCTTAACCTACTCAACACACAAGCACATAATCAATTCCATTCGAATTCTTATCTTTACATGTTTCTTCACACTTTATAAAAAGAAATTGTGCGTGTGAAGAAACATAATTTGATTTGACACATTGACGTCAATGCGCACATTTTAATTTTTCTATGCCTTCGCTTGTTTTTTTATAGAATTTCTTTTTTGTGAATCTAACTATCTTCCGATTTTGAAAAGCCTAGCCAACGCACAAGCACATAATCACCTTTTTGATTCAGAATCTTTTCAACAAGATAAGTATTAGGGAATTTTGTTTTTTTAATTTCTTGTTTATAGAAGCCCTCTTGAATTGGGTGATGTATTTTGTACTTTCCGAATTCGAAAAATTTCCGTTGTCTAGTTTGGAGTATAACCTTTTTAAAGACATGCTTATATTTACTTATTCGTACATGATCCCCCTCTTTAAACTCTCCATTTGTAAATATTTTTAGATAATTGTATGATGTCATCAAAATCTGTTTTTCATTTTTAACATTAACATCAATGGGTTTCATTTTAATTGTTCTATGCTTCCTATTGTTATAATTATTAATCAATTCTTTGTATATTTAAAACTGAACTCACGCCACATAAGTCCTTTTAATGTTCTATTAAAACGTTCCACAATAGATGCTTTAAGAGTACTAAATGTTGTGTAATGATTAATTTTATATCGTTTCATCAATTCTCTAAATTGTTTATTATAGAATTCATTTCCATTATCTGTTTGTAAATTCTTTGGTACTCCACGACCAGATTTTATTATTTTTTCAATTTCTCTTGCAACTTCTTCTGCATTTTTTGATTTTATTGCTTCACCCCATCCATATTTAGAAAATAAAGGCTTCAGGTATCTATTAACAATCTATTACTGTTACTGTTACCTAAAGCCTTTTTTCGATGATGCATATGCCCCCATTTCAACCAAATCAGCCTGCCATAAATCATTAATACCTTTTACTATAACTCTACGTCTTGGAAAATTCTTGAATGATGGTCGATGTAACTCATTTACAATATCTCGTTTACTCATAACTTTATTTTATTTGGTACAAATGGTTTCTTTATAGATTCAGTTTCACTTTTTAAAACTGCAGTCGGTGCAATGATATTATTGAAAATGTTACTTTCTATTTAATTTATATCCTCTACTATCTTATTAATAGTTTTCAAGAGAAATTCCAATTTTTTAGAAATTTCACTCACTTTTCCCTCAATATTATTGATTCGAGGTCTTAATCTAAAGATTTTTTGTTTCTGTGGTTGTTTAGAAATTTCACTAGATGTATTTTGTACTAGTTTACTTATTTCATCATCAACATAAAATTTTGTTGCAATATCATTTTCATGAATGGGGGTAGGGAATTTTTAAATCGTTTCCTCTGAATATTTAAATGTCCATCATAATCATTGAGTATACTTTGGAATTTTTCTACACCTTTTGTTATATCTCTTGAGTATATATATATGTATATACGTATATGTATGTATATATGTTTATACTCCATTTGAGTTACCATTTTTATTACTTTACTTTCCAACTCTGGTACTCTTTTATTTCGTAGTTGAAATGATTTAGTTATAGTTTCCATTTGTTGTGATTTCGCTTCGTTAATTTTCTCATCTACATAAAATTTAATAGCCAAATCATTTCCATTTATTGGTTTTGAAGAGTTTTTAATTCTTTTTTTCTGAACATTTATGTGACCATCAGTATCTAGATTTAAAGCTGTAAGACTCTCAACTTCCCTTTTGAAAAGTGAGGAAAAATCTCTATCATTTGAAAAGTGACACAACTTGTCAATAGACATTTTACTATTAAACAAAATGAGAAAATGTTTTCCATTTTATTAATATATTATGTTTAATATTAGGGGAGTGTAGGGTAATGTGACGAGTAGGGTAATGTGACGAACTCGTCGAATCTCACATATGACGTCACGACAAAAATTCCAAATAAATGTAGTCGTCTCCCCTTATCGTGTCGACAATGTATTTACAGTAATATTAATAAGAAGTCCCATAATTTGTTCGTGAGGTAATTTTTTCTAAAAAGGTGGTGCGCAAACTAGCAAATCTATTCAATTTACTTGTGTTTCAGCAGGGCCAGAGCGAAGAGGAGTGAAAAATAAAATCAGGTAAGTATATGCACGTATAAATGAGATCTTTGTCAACAGTTTTTGGTACTTGGCGTTTGTTTTGTTTGCACCGTTTAAGAGTGACACCGTTTTTGCTCCAAGTCTACCTTGTAGGGTATCGTGACGAACTTTTTGTAGGGTATGGTGACGAACTTTTTTTATTCAAGAATTTGAATTGTTATCGTTGATTATGTGTAAAAAAAACTATTATAATACCGAATAACATTAACTGCTGCAGTTTTATTGCTTTTTCGTATTGTTTTAGGTATGTCGTCAGTTAAATCAAAGTTTGTTAAAAAAAATGAACTCGAAAAAGTGTTGCAGGCAATAAAATTAGTAAAGCTCCATGGTAGATCGACTAATTCGGTTGCAAATGAACAAGGAATTTCGGAACCCACTTTTAGAGGTTACATTAAAAAAGTAAACGAAGCCAGTGTTGATGTTTCAAAGGAATCCGACGACGTGGTATTGAACTTTTTAAACAATCATTCTCAGATTACCTTTTTATTATATTATTGTCATTTTTCATCCATTCTTGAAAAAAAAATAATTCGCACATATGTACATACAGTTTTAGTGTGTATTTATTAGTTCGTCGCCTTATCTGGCAACTTTTGAAAGTGCAAAAAAAGGATGATTCACGCCAAACGCTGTAGGATTTGGCTCCGTTAGATTTTCGAATCGTACTTTTACAGAAATATGCTCAGCAGATGTAAGCAACTTTCTCATTTACACTTTTAAAAATTGTAGGGTAATGTGACGAACGATTTTTAATGTAACTTCCCCAAAATCTATATTTTTTAAAAGTGTAAATGCAGAAAGTTGCTTACATCTGCTGAGCATATTTCTGTAAAAGTACGATTCGAAAATCTAACGGAGCCAAATC
Source organism: Drosophila lutescens (assembly GCA_037075285.1). Classification (NCBI taxonomy): domain Eukaryota; kingdom Metazoa; phylum Arthropoda; class Insecta; order Diptera; family Drosophilidae; genus Drosophila; species Drosophila lutescens. The sequence continues at coordinate 56,661 of JBAMCF010000624.1, forward strand.
CTACAGCGTTTGGCGTGAATCATCCTTTTTTTGCACTTTCAAAAGTTGCCAGATAAGGCGACGAACTAATAAATACACACTAAAACTGTATGTACATATGTGCGAATTATTTTTTTTCAAGAATGGATGAAAAATGACAATAATATAATAAAAGGTAATCTGAGAATGATTGTTTAAAAAGTTCAATACCACGTCGTCGGATTCCTTTGAAACATCAACACTGGCTTCGTTTACTTTTTTAATGTAACCTCTAAAAGTGGGTTCCGAAATTCCTTGTTCATTTGCAACCGAATTAGTCGATCTACCATGGAGCTTTACTAATTTTATTGCCTGCAACACTTTTTCGAGTTCATTTTTTTTAACAAACTTTGATTTAACTGACGACATACCTAAAACAATACGAAAAAGCAATAAAACTGCAGCAGTTAATGTTATTCGGTATTATAATAGTTTTTTTTACACATAATCAACGATAACAATTCAAATTCTTGAATAAAAAAGTTCGTCACCATACCCTACAAAAAGTTCGTCACGATACCCTACAAGGTAGACTTGGAGCAAAAACGGTGTCACTCTTAAACGGTGCAAACAAAACAAACGCCAAGTACCAAAAACTGTTGACAAAGATCTCATTTATACGTGCATATACTTACCTGATTTTATTATTTCACTCCTCTTCGCTTCTGGCCCTGCTGAAACACAAGTAAATTGAATAGATTTGCTAGTTTGCGCACCACCTTTTTAGAAAAAATTACCTCACGAACAAATTATGGGACTTCTTATTAATATTACTGTAAATATACATTGTCGACACGATAAGGGGAGACGACTACATTTATTTGGAATTTTTGTCGTGACGTCATATGTGAGATTCTGACGAGTTCGTCACATTACCCTACTCGTCACATTACCCTACACTCCCTAATATTAAACATAATATGTAGTAAATGGAAAACATTTTTTCATTATTTTAAAAGTAAAATGTCAATTGGTAAGTTGTGTTGTTTTTTAAACGAGAAAGAATTTTCGCAAAACTTTTCAAAGGAAGTGTGAGTCTTTGAAAAAAATAACGAGAAAAATAAAGACATAAATGTTCGGAAAAAAGAATTAAAAACTCTTCAAAACGTAAAAAAAAAAACGATTTGGTATTGAGTATATGTAGATAAAAAATTAACGAAGCGAAATCACAACAAATGGAAACGCAACGAAAGGATGTTCAAACTACGAAAGACAAGAAGACCGCGTGGATAATGTGTAATGGAAAATGGTAACTCAAATGGTATTAGGCATATATACGAAAAAGGGCGTATACGCTATATATGTACTCAAGAGATATAACAAAGGTGTAGAAAATTAAAGTATACTCAATGATTATGATGGACATTTAAATATTCAGAGGAAACGATTTAGAAATTCCCTACTCCCAATTCATGAAAATGATATTGCTACAAAATTTTATGTTGATGATGAAATAAACAGAAACTAGTACAGAATACATCTAGTGAAATTTAAAAACCACAGAAACCAAAAAATCTTTAGATTAAGACCTCGAATCAGTAATATTGAGGGAAAATGAGTGAAATTCTAAAAAATTGGAATTTCTCTTGAAAACTATTAATAAGATAGTAAGAGGATATAAATTAAATAAAAGTAACATTTTCAATAATATCATTGCACCAATTGCAGTTTTAAAAAAGTGAAACTAAAGATTAAAGAAACCATTTGTACCAAATAAAATAAAGTTATGAGTAAACGAGATATTGTAAATGAAATAACATCATTACAATCATTCAAGAATTTTCCAAGACATAGAGTTATAGTAAAGGGTATTAATGATTTATGGCAGGCTGATTTGGTTGAAATGGGGGCATATGCATCATCGAAAAAGGCTTTAGGTAATAAATTAATAGATTGTTAATATGAAGCCTTTCAAGTATGGATGGGGTGAAGTAATAAAATCAAAAAATGTGAAGAAGGTTGCAAGAAGAAATGGAAAAAGTAACAAATCTGGTCGTGGAGTACCAAAGAATTTACAAACAGATAATGGAAATGAATTCTATAATAAACAATTTAGAGAATTGATGAAACGATACGAAATTAATCATTACTCAACATTTAAGTACTCTTAAAGCATCTATTGTGGAACGTTTTAATAGAACATAAAAAGAACTTATGTGGCGTGAAGTTCAGTTTTAAATATACAAAGAATTGATTAATAAATATAACAATAGGAAGCATAGAACATTTAAAATGAAACCCATTGATGTTAATGTTAAAAA
>JBAMCF010000625.1:0-223418 GCA_037075285.1 Drosophila lutescens
AAATTACGATAGAACCAAAAGAAAGTACCGATCAAAACTCATGTAATTTTATAAATGAAACCGATTTAACAAAGAAGAAGTCCCAATTAATCATATTTTAATTTTTATTCTTGTATCGATGCCGTAAACTTGTCGTACCGCTCTATCGAAACATTCCCGTAACGCACTATCGTATTATACCGTTATCGTTCTTGTTGATTATCGAAAACTAAATCATGTCAGTCAGGAGAAGTCCAGAAATTAATCAGAGATTGCCAGCTGAGCCCTTGCAATGCACAATATGCAATGACTCGGGGAAATTACCCGAGATACCAGAAAGTGTCGAAACCACTTTGCGGACATCGTTTCCATCGCGCTTGCCTACATGCCTGGTTACAGCAAAACGAAACATGTCCAAATTGTCGACAGCCATGCTTATCTACTTCAGATCGCTAATCTTGAAAGCGTATCTCAAAACGCCAATTAGACATTCCCAGACCCAAAACAGCTGAGTTCGAACGCACACGAACGGGCACTGTTCCAAGAACTCGGCCGAATACTAGACCTACTACGATCAACCACGACGGCATCCAATGTCAGTTCACAAGCCTACCCGTTCACTACGTTCTGCAGGCACACAAAGAGCAAGTAACATTTCAGAAGGGAGAATTCACGAACTTATAACTAATGCCTTAGAATCGTACCAAACCCGAATAACTGCAACCTTAACCGATCAAATCAACTCAGCAATGCAAAATCTTAATGTGCCGTCTTCTCGTAGGCAATCACTCGAATGGGATGCGTCAGCGGAAACGCATGCCAAGGCAGACTTTCGAGAATAGCTTTTCCGCTTACCCCGAGAATATGGCTAATAACCGTTCAAGTACCGTCGCGAAGATCACGTCGATCGACCTGATCGAATTTCAAGTTTAATTGCTCACTGGAACTTAAAGTTTTCCGGTTCACCTAAAGATATTTTCGTGAAGATTTCATATATCGTGTAAATTCATTGACTCGTCAAGCGTTGAATGGGAACTTTGATTTACTATATCAGTACGCAAATCTTTGGCTTGTAGGACCAGCTTTGACCTTTTATTAGCGCGATGCCATAAAATGTCTGAGCAAATGAATTGGTCTCAACTGTGCTCTCGTTTGAGGGGAAAATATAAAGATCAGAAGTCCGACCAAGACATAAGAGATGCTATGCGAAGAAGAAAGCAGGGAATTAATGAATGTTTTGATGATTTCCTCGATTCTATCTTGGCCATTGCAGATGCACTATCAGAACCTATGTCAGACTCAGAATTGGTTCAGGCGGTTCGGAATAATTTGCGATCCGATCTAGGACATGAATTATTACATATAGATACACCCACCATTGCGGCATTACGCAGGCAATGTCACCGTCATGAAGACTTCTTTAATAATTTAAGAGTAAGAAACAATGCGCGTCACCCAGCACCAAGGCGAACTGTAAACGAGATAAATGTAGATGAGGAAACTGAGGAAAATACTCAGGAAAATGATTCACCAATTTTCGCAATTCGCAACGACAATCAAGTGAAGTGTTGGAATTGTGATTCCGTAGGTCATCGATACAAGGAGTGCTTTCAACCACGCCGCGTATTTTGCTACGGGTGCGGAGCTCCGGATACCTATAAACCTTCTTGTCCAAAATGTTCTCCAAAATCGGGAAACTCAAAACCGGACACCCGTGTCAGTCCGAGAACGGATGCCCGAATATAAACTCGGATGTCAAAATTTCTATAATACCAGATTCTACGACCAACCCTGACAGATCAATTAAAATACCTGACCTTTCCAAAACTCGACATTTTAAACCATATCATATTCGACTCAAAGAATATAAAGAGACTAGGAGGAGAATATTTGAGGGCGTTGTAGAGAAGGATACCAAAAGTCGCGCAGCAATAAGGTTACGAACATTTTGGAAATCAAAACGTAGGTATCACAGTTACGATATCGAGTATAACCCGAACTGCTACCGACATACGTCCTTTTGCAAATATAATTCTGTTCGACCAACCGTATTTAGCTTTACTTGATAGTGGGGCGAATAAGAGCGTAGTAGGAGGTTCCCTAGCGAAGAGTATAGTTTCGGGAAAACATAAGTTCACTAGAACTCGTGGTAACGTACGAACCGCTGACGGAACAAAACAGACAATTTTAGGTACCATCCTTGTTCAGATGACTTACAACTCCATAGAGGCAGAAATGGAATTCTTAGTTGTACCATCGATAACACAAGACGTTATTTGTGGAATCGATTTCTGGGAAAAAGTTCGGAATTTCAATTTCCTTAGGATTTACCACAAATGAATTAACTGTCGAGGAAGAGTCGCCCAATCTTAACTTATCGTCAGCAGAGAAACATAGATTAAAAAGCCTTATAGATTCCTTTCCGTCATTTGATAGAGATGGTCTTGGCATAACCAACTTAGTCGAACATTCCATCGATACCGGTAATGCCAAGCCAATAAAGCAGAGGCATTACCCTTTGTCACCAGCGCGTGAAAAACTTCTTTGCGTAGAGATCGACAGGATGATTAACTTAGGAGTAATTGAAGAGGCACCTTCGTCATCCTGGTCATCCCCAATCGTGTTGATAGTCAAGCCAGATAAAGTTAGGTTTTGTCTCGATTCAAGAAAGGTCAACGATGTTACGATAAAAGATTCTTATCCGATTCCGAATTTAGAAGGATTGATAAGCCGTCTTCCACCAGTTCACTGCATTTCAAAAATTGATTTGAAAGATGCCTTTTGGCAGATTAACTTAGATGAGGAGTCCCGATCAAAAACAGCCTTCACAGTACCAAACAGGCCATTATATCAATTTAGGCGAATGCCTTTTGGACTGTGCAACGCTCCTCAGACTATGTGTCGCCTTATGGACCAAGTCATTCCATATCAAATGAAATCGCACACATTCGTTTACTTAGACGACCTTCTAATCATGTCATCTAGTTTCGAAGATCATTTAAAACATCTTGCCGAAGTTGCATCTCGTCTGCGTCATGCTGGACTAACTATCAACATTAAAAAGAGTCAGTTTTGTCTTAGGAAAGTCGAATATCTAGGTTACGTGGTGGGTGAAGGGACACTTCAAGTCAACCCCAAAAAGGTTAGTGCTGTCTCGGAATTCCCCATCCCAAAAAGCCAACAACACTTAAGAAGATTTCTTGGCATGTGTGGCTGGTATCGTCGATTTATACCCCAATATTCATCGATAACATTTCCTCTAACTGATCTTCTTCGTGGAAAAACATTCACCTGGAACGACGAAGCACAACTCGCTTTTGACGAAGTCAAGTCCAAGCTTTGCTCGGCTCCATTTTTAGTTCACCCTGATTATGAAAAGCCGTTTATAATACAATGCGATGCATCCATGTGTGGCGTTGGAGCAGTGTTGGCCCAGTGCGATGAATCAGGCAATGAGCGTCCTATCGCGTACATGTCGCAAAAGTTAAACGGTGCTCAACGCAACTATACAGTAACAGAGTTGGAGTGCCTTGCCGTGGTGTTAGCTATCAGGAAGTTTCGCATGTATGTGGAGGGTCATAAGTTCAAAGTCGTTACCGATCATTCAGCCCTACAATGGCTAATGAAGCAAACAGACCTCAGCGGGAGACTAGCCCGTTGGGCAATCAAATTACAAGGATTTGTTTTTGAAATCGAGCACCGCAAGGGGACTCAAAACGTCGTACCAGACGCGTTGTCACGTTCGTTTCAAGAAGAAATCATGTCCGTAGAGATCCTTCCAGAGATTGACTTGCATTCGGATGCGTTTCAATCCGCTGAGTACTGCCAATTAAAAGACCGTGCGCAAAACTCAGAAATACCAGATTTCCGTGTCGTTGACGACTACATTTATTACAGGACTGGTTTTGCAACTGGAAGTTCAGAAGTTGATGAGTCCGAATTTAAGCTGTTAGTTCCAAGCGAACTGAGGATAGGCGCGATTCTGTCGGCACACGACCAACCAACCTCATCCCATTGAGGAGTTGCCAAGTGCTTGGAACGACTACGGAGACACTTCTATTGGCCCAACATGGTGATAGATGTTCGAAATTATATAGCTCAGTGTGGGATATGCAAAACGTCCAAACACCCCACGCAACGACTTCGTCCACCCATGGGTTGTCAAGCTACTAGCGAAAGGCCGTTTCAACGTATCTATATGGATTTTATTGGTCCATTTCCGAGGTCGAAAAATGGAAATATTGGCATTCTAATTCTTCTAGATCATTTCTCTAAATTTACTTGGCTAAAACCAGTAAAAAGGTTTACATCAAAAATAGTAATCGATTACTTAAAAGAAGAAATTTTTACATGTTTTGGAACTCCGGAGGTATTGGTTAGCGATAATGGAACTCAGTTTAAAAGCCATGACTTCGCAACCTTTACATCCAAATACGGAATCCAACATACATTCACTGGTGCGTACGCTCCTCAATCTAATGCAGCGGAGCGCGTTAATCGTTCCATTAATGCCGCCTTGAGATCATACATTCGATCAGATCAAAGGTTGTGGGATATGTATCTTGCGAGCATCAACTCTGCATTAAGAAATTCAGTTCACCAATCGATTGGAAAGTCTCCATACTATGTAGTCTTTGGCCAGCACATGCTAACACACGGTAAAGATTATAAGTTGCTACGAAATCTTCAGATGCTTACCGAAGGTTCAGCTAAGATCGATAGGGCAGATGAATTTCCAAAAATCCGATCCAATATCGCAAAGCATATGACAAAAGCATACGAGAAAAACCGAAATGAATATGATTTGCGGTCTCGGTATCGAACCTTTGAGGTAGGTCAGGAGGTTATAAAACGAAATTTTGTATTAAGCAACCAGGCCACACACTTCAATGCCAAGCTAGCACCCATCGGGGTTAAAGCTAAGGTAAAGGAGAAACGAGGACAGTCATTGTATCTGCTAGAAGACCACAACGGAAAGGAGCTAGGAGTTTTTCATGCTAAAGATCTTTGGTAAAGAACCCTTTTTCAGCTTTCATCTCCTCCCAAAATGTATGTCAATAAAACCTGTGGTGTGAGGGTACGAATTTTGTTGTCCCAAAATTGAAACGTAACAGTCGTCAACAACAGACTTGCCCATAACAGAACGGAGAGTGCTGTTAACCTTAACAGCGATAGTTCCCTTGACCCATGATCTGGCTACGCTGACATTTGACATATGTCAAACGTAGATCTGGCAACCTTGTAAACTGACAAGACAAATTTCCGCTCAACCAAAGCGTTCTTTTACGTTTTGCTCAGCCAAGCTACCAGACGCATAGTTCAGCGAAAAGTTTTAAAGTTCACGCGCGTGCAACCATTACCACGCGCTCAAAGTCCTATAGTAAAGGCAATCGATACATCCGTGTTTGTACGGCATTTCGCAATACGCGCAAGCTCCGAAAAGTTCTGATCAACAGCCCGCGAGTGTGTGAAAACCGCATAGGTGAGCAGAAAGAACTGCAAACGCAAGATCGACTCTTATCGTCTTGTGTACATTCCAGCAATCAACCCGGCAGCGCCCGATCAAGGTCTCGGCAAGCTGTGTAATTGCAGTTTGCGACCCGAAATTTCGGCAAGCCGCGGATTTCACGTGGCGCCCCCCCACAACTACGCTGCTGAAATTGACCGCTGCAACCGCAGGTCTCAGCCAGTTGAGGGAGTAAACAAAGGAATCAGGCCAAAACCAAGAGAATATTTTCTCTGTGGGCAGAATTTTAAGGTATTTGTAGACGAGCCCTTGCATTAGTTCGGTTCCAATCTAACTCTCCCGTCCCATCTAGTTACCTCTGGATCAGCCCCTAAACGTGCAAGGAGCCAACTCGCTTTCGCGTTAATCGGCAAATTGTGCGTGATTGGGGCAGCGCTTGATCTGGAGCGCTGACGTACTCAAGGGAGTCACATAGGCTCGCGCGCAACCTAACCTCACAGTGGATACTCGTGCTGCACATAACCTCGCAAAGGCTCGTGCGCAACATAACCTCACTTCGGCAACCCTCCTGGCCATAAGCTCATTTTGGCCTTCGAGGAGGCAAACACAGTGAGGCAGCAGCTATTTCTGGATATTTCGACCCTGTTCCGACTCAAGCGATCAGCGGGAACGTGACGCTTAGGATTATTTACCCAATTTCAACAATTCGCGGCCACAGAACACCGCACATGCTGCGTACCGCCTAATTGCGGTTATAGTTAATTTTCTTGGACTAATTTTTAAGTAATTTAGAGTAAATTCCTTTTCACCATATGATTTGACCCCATACTCATATTCTTTCTTTTCTCATTTGGTGATATTTAGTACACATATCAAGACATCTATGCTAAATTAAATTTATCAACACATAACACCTCATCCTAGCACTACAGTCAACAGGCCTGCGGACTTCGAGGATTGGTCGTGAGTAAACATCTTGTCTTTGATATTTAACGTATGGTGTAAACCAACCCAAATGTAAAGCTTGAAAGAATATGAAACCCCCTCACTTAGATTATAAGTGTACTGATAGGTCAAATTAATTACCGTTTCGCTTTCGTAAAAGAAATTTAGTTGTTTTGCGAGTCTTGTAATTTGCAGTTGAGAATCATGTATTTGAAGTCGAGTTTATTTGAATTTATATGAAGTTTAAAATTAACTGAAATGAAGTAAAGAACAGTAACATGGGCATCTGAGTTAAAGCGGTTTTCATTGAAAAGGGTAAGGGCGTTCAACATTAATGTGTCCTTACAGGTAGGGTGGGCCGAGCCGAAGAACATCACCATCTCAGTTCTTCAACAACATGGTTACCGATCGATATCTTCTCCTACATCCAATCGGATTGTCTGTCTCCTTCCTGTAGCCTCCCCAACTCTGTCTACAAGTTTCATTGTGTGGCGGTGATGCTGTTTAGGAAGTAACCGACCCCCTTGTCTCTTCCCTGAGCTAGGCTGATCCCGTAGGCAGAGTATGCAACCAAATAGCATCCACTTCACCGTGTTCGTCACAATGTATATATGCCTACTCGCCCTCTGGTGACAAATAACACTAAATTAAAATTTTATTAGGGTCTTTATTGTGCGTCGCCAAGGAAAAAGTATAAAAAAGGGAGAGCCAGTGGGAAAAAAATGGGAATATGTTTTAAATGTTTCGCAAAAACCAAATTTTTTTTCTTGTTGTTGTCTGCTGTCTGTGTTTGCCTTTTGGGGCCAGCAAACAAATGGCAAAAACAAAGCGCCAAAAAAAGCGGGGGGCAAAGAGGGCAAAGAAAGCGAGAATTCCCCAAATTGATTAAAACTTCATAAATTTACATTTTTATCGCTGAGGCAAACAAATGCCACAGGAAAAAAAACACATAAGAAAAATGGGAACTGGGGTCGCAAAATTCAACCCCAAAGCCGGAAACAGAGAAACCAATTCAACACGTAAGAAAACAAAAGGGAAATCACCCCGATACCAGCATGAATATTTACAAATGTTCTGGCAATGCAGCATTCCTCACACGACGGGTACAAAAAAAAACAAAAAAAAATGTTTGTCACCTGTTTTGGGTCTCTAAGCTGATTTGAATCCAAAAGCCAATGAATATGGGTATGGAACCAAAAGGAGCCTTTTGGGATCCAGCTTTTTTGTTGTTAGGGGTTGGTCCTCTCCCAAATGAGAAATAAAAGTAAATTCACATCATCACAAAATATTATTAAGCAATCAGGCCCTTGCAACCCCGTTTTGAGTCTGCAAAAACTGGCTTTTCAGAGGGGTTTTGTTTACCTGGCCCCAAAAACAAGCCGCTGATTAAGCGAAAGTGATTGAGTGCTGCGAAAAAGGGGAAATGAGTACTTTTAAGCATTGCCGAATTAATTAGAGCGTAAGATATTTTTAATTTATGCGTCTAATTAAAAAAGTCAAAAAATAAATTAAATTGTTGCAACCTTTTAAGTTACTGAATTTGAGGGGCTACAGATTTTAATTACCCACCATACCATAATATATGGATAAGTTGAAGAAAAGCTTGTCATCGTAGACTTAACTTTAACTGAAATGCATTTTACAAAGTTATTGAAATGAAAGCCAGGAAGGTCGCAAGAGCTCACCTTTTAGAAGCGCTAAATGAAATTAAAAGTTTAAGTCATTAAAAGCCAAGTTGCGTTTTAAACCAAGTTGACGGGTCCGAAACTCTAAAAAGCTTTCTCAACTTCCGCTTTAATTAGGGAGTCCGTCCAAACAAAAGGCTTAAAATATAGTTTTAAGCTTATCAAGTTTGTAGGTGTATTTTGAGCAGGTGTGGATGGGGCTGATAAGAGAGCTCGGTTCTAAAGGTTTTTCGGAGGTGATAGCGGCGAGGCAAAGTCAACAACAATTATCGCCATTCTGTGAAATGCAATTCAAGGAGTACCACGCAAACAAACACAGGCAAACCCACTCACTCACACCCACACACACATTACAAAACATGATGGCAGCAATTACTGTTATTTGGAAAAGTGCCCAAAAAGACATGCTAGTTTTGATCGAGGGAAATTTTAAATACACTAAGATATATTAAAAAGAAAAAGACAAATTTTAAAGTTTATTTAATGGGTTTTCACACTAAAATAAAGCAAAAAATTGTTTTGTTTTATATTTTATTTAAGAACTTAAGTGTTAAATATATAATCTAAAAATATAATATATATTTAGACATTTATATAATAATATACATTTTCACAACAAATATACTTTTTATATTCGAATTGATATTATCTTATGATATTATTACCTTGTAACCATGACTCCTTAGGATAAACCTTTACTTCTTTTAACTCATATCATTATAAGAATTCTCTTCCTTTCTAAACACACCATTTCTCTTACCTGTTCGGATTTATCATAACTGGGAAAGAGTAGCCTCTCAAAAAGGAAGAGCTTCCAAAAAGAAATGCAAACAGAATTCGCATAGAGGCAAAGTTTTCAATGGATAACGAGACACACTGCACAGTATCGCAGGGTGAGTACTAACGCCCCTTAACTACGTAGATTTTTGGGGGTGGCGAAGGCGGCAGAACAAATATGCAGCCGATGCCCCTTTCCCTGGCAAAACAATTCCAATGCGCAATGACCCAAAACTAAACACCGAAGACACTCAAAAACAAGTGAAAAAAGTACCGAGTGAGCGGACGACGAGAAAACATTACGGCCGTGCTTTTCAGTTTTGTTTTTATGGTTGCAGGGGCATCGCGTCGGGGTGAAAAAAAAGGGGCGGGAATAGAGCCATATGACGACGTTCATTGCGACCGTTTTCCTGTTGTTGTTCTTTGCACGCGGAAATGTGTCTGTCAGGTCGGTTCCAAGTTCCCAAAGCTTCGCTTAAAGTCTAAAAATAATTAGAAGAAAATGTGATGTTATTATTATTTTTGAAAATAAATTTTGTATGCTATATGCCTTAAGAATTTATGTCAAATATTTTTCAAAACAACATTTTAAATAATTTACAGCTTTTAAGCCAATTAGGTTAATAAAAAAATTTAAATGACTTATAAATAAATGAAAATAATTTTAAAATATATCTCTGAAGTTATTTTTAACTTATTAATAGAAACTTATTTATTAAAAAAAAAAGATTTTCAATCGATTGTGAAAATTGGAAAAGTCCCCGCTGTTTTTGTGAGTATGCGCCCGTGTCTGTGCTGGCATAATCAACAATATTTTGAGTGCTTTTTGTGTGAAGTTTTGTGATTTTTTTCGGCTGTTTGCTTTTTGTTTCGCGATTCGTTTTTAGCAGTTTCCCAGCCGCTGCTGATGACGGTGTTTTTGTTTCTGTAGCTGTTTCTGCCGCCAAAGAGGGTAACTTTTGGAGCATTGTCTGATGACTGTCAGCTTACTGACGTTTTTCTATTTTTAACTTTTATTTTCAATGAGTTTAGATTGTGTTTGGTTATTTTTTAAGTACCCGGAATACTGGGATTTTTTATTTTGACCTTTTTTTGAATGGATCAACTGTCTTTGGTTAAATAAAATAATTAATAATTTTACATTAAATGATTCTTAAAAAATAAAACTATTTTGCTCCTTCATTTCTTGGTGGGTTCGCTTCCAACTGGCGTGGAAAAAGTTCTGGCCACAGTTTTTCATGCTGGTTCGTGTTATCTTGTTAAAGCAAAACTTTAACTTTGCCAACTTGTCTTTACGTTCACACAGATACTTAATTCTTTATCTGCGTGTGGGTGTGGGTGTGCAGCGGGTGCAACAACAAATGGCCAGGACTTGGACTTTGGGCTTAGGTCCCTTGTCTGGCACATATCAAATGCAACATTTGCGCACCAATAGCCTGGCAGCTCCCAAGAACGGTTAGAAAAACAACATAAATTTCCACTTAAGTAAGTGTTTAAAAGAAAGATGCAGCCGAGCGAAGACACCACCAGACCTCTGATAAACGATGTCTGAGGAAATAAAAATAAATGGGAAGAGTTGGGGTCAGCAGTGAGGTTTCTCATTGTCCGGCATTTCAAAGTCCAAGGGTTTGTCAGGTTCTGGGGTTACCTCTATGCAATAATGCAATTATTTCTTAATACAAAATCAAACAGTTTTACCACATATAATTAAATTTTAGATAACACAAATATTTTTGGAAGGATATGAAATTTTTTTTGTTTTTAACCTGATAACAGCAATATTAGCATAGTTTTAGAATAGTTAAAAATGTAGGTAATGAAGCCTTAAACATATATGTTTTACAAACCCTTTAAATATCATACAAAAGAATATACATACATATATAAAGTTCTTAGCTTTATTATAAAATGGTATTACATTTTTTTTTAATTTGTAGTCTTTGGGATCTGATGCAACGAATTAAAATTTTTGAGTTTATTTTTTGAAAAATCCCAAATTTTGCCAGGGTATTTTTATTTTTGCTATAGCTGTCCTTCTTTTAACTCCTCTAACGATCTTTGCCAACCAAACGTTTCGGTACCTCCAACGCCACCACCCTTTCCGCATTCCTCTGTGGAAATATGCAAAAGTGCCAAGACGCTGCTCAGTTTTGAAAGTTTGACGCCACTTACTGGGTCTCGGGTTTGGTCAGAACAGAAATTTGACTTTGCGCTGCAGTTGAAGTTTTGGTTGATGGCTGAACTTCTGCGCTTAGCTGCAAAAACAAATAAAGTATGACGGACTCCCGCAGTGGGGAGTTATATCCCAACTCCCTTTCCCTAATGAGAACGATCCAATTGGGAGGCGGTACCAAAAAATGGGGGCTTAACTGACCGTCGAAATACCGTAGACGACATGGACAAATCCGCAAGTAATCCAATGCGAACAGTTCGAACATTTGGCTAAAACGATAAGCAGGCGAAAAGGGGAGGCGGGAGGCGAAAGGCGGCCCGCAGGCAATCCCAAATACCAGAAAAATGTTTTCCACCCCAAACTCAAACCTTAGCCAAGGTAACGTAACGGATGGGAAGTGAAAAATCAAATGAAAAACTTTCTTGCAGTCAGGTGAAATGGCAGAGCTGCTGCTGCTGCATTTGAACTTTTAGCCTTTTGGTTGTGCGAGTTGGTTGAGTTTTCTGCTGAAATGGCGGAAAAACCCAAGCAGAAGAAGGGGGGAGTGAGGAGAAAAAAACGCGTTAGAAGCCAGCAAAGACGGGCGAACATTCCTTGGAGTTGAGTTTTGGGTATGGGTTGCCCATCTCTACCATTCCGGCTGCCGTAAAGCATCGTTCCCCGAAAATTCCTTGGCGTATTCTCAGGCAGGGGCTTCTTTCTTCGACTTTGGGGAGAAGGATTGGAAAGTTGTGGCGTGCAAACACATGCGTTAAATGGGCGGCCATTTTGAAGGGGGGTGGTTCACTGGCAGCGGCTTCACTGTGTGTGTACTTCCGCTGCAGCAGTCTAAACTTCCGGAGAGATTTCGCCGGCAGCCCAAACAAAACGAATGTGCGAGCATTTACCTGCGAGGCAGCCGAGTCTTCAAGCCATTAAAATGCTTTTAATCAAATTAGTGCAAATATTAGCGTGTACGTATGCAAGGTTTAGAGTTACGGCACAGACCTTCTTCCTCAACTGCAAGCCAACGTTGAAATCAAGTGGAATTTCTCAAAGAAAATCGAGATTTGCTTTGCTGATTGGGAACGAGGCACTTCAATCAGTCATACGTCACATGGCCTGAAACTGTAATTAAAATCGAGCCTTGAAAAAGATTGTAATTCATTAGGCTCAAAAAGAAAGTATAATCGGAAATCAAAGGTTACAAAATCACGATAGCTTAGCTTTTCACAAAATCACATGAAATTAAATTGCAGGCATATAATCTGTTTGCTAGAAAAATATACATTAATTATAATGCAGTCTATATGCGGTCAAATATATGACTCTGTAAAATCAGAGGACAAAATTAGCTTTTTAATTTATAAAAAACCTTTTCTAATCGTTAAGATATGGATTTTATTATAATACTTTTTAATTTATTTTCTTTCGCAATTCCGTTAATGGCGTCGTTTTGGGTTCAAAAACAGGACCATGACGTTTTAAAAAGTCAAATAAAACGCTTAAGTAAAATAAAATTGCTATGAAGCATTTTAATTTTAAAATATCTTATTTTAATTTAATTTTCTTAATGTTTAGTTGCCGCTTAATGGTATCATTACATTAACATTTCCCAGTGTTTTTGGTTTTCATTGGGACCAATTCCCAGTTTTGGGGGATATTTCCTGTTCGACTTCGAAATTGTCGCAAAAGCTCCGATTCAGGAATAGCTCTCTCGCTCTCTGTTTTGGTTATGCTCTGCTTGCTCCCTTTAAACAGGCGCTCTCTTAGCCGCACTTTTCCCACTGACCTACAACGGCCGTTCTGGTAACAGCCCATGCCCGATTCTCGACTCTCAATTCTCAACTCACGATTCCAAGTCGCGTCTGGATTCGAGTCGAGTTACATACTTCTACTCCAGTAAATGTTGTGATAGGTTGCGGGCTGCTTTTGTGCTCCAGACACGCAGCAGCACTTTGGGCCAAGTAGATACGAATGCGAATAGACCAAGTGGGTCGTGGCTCAGAATGTTCGCAATGAGTTGGCAAAGTGATTGCCGAAATTCGATAGAACTGCGATTTTCATGCAATTATACATACATAACATGCGTATTCCAACTTTAATTGGAATTAAATAAAGTTGTTGGTGATTTGCTTTGATTGTTGAATGTGTTCAAAATGCATTCTTAATGTCTTACAAAACATGAGCATTCAAATATTAATGGTTTTTAACTTTATTTTGTTTGATAACATATTTTATTAATTGGTTTTAAGTAAATAACAAATCATATCATATTTTATTCATCCCATTTATTAAAAGTAAATTGTGATTGTTATGTAAAAATCTGTCTTGGAAATTCGGAATTTAAACTTTAATTATAAATATGATTTGCTTGTGTAAAAAAATATTTTTTATAAAGTACCCATCCCACTCTAAAGTAGGTACAAAAATATTTTAAAAACCATTTGGGATAGCTGATATAAAAGTACACGAATATTTGGGTCTCTTCCCTTATCACACCAACTTTTTGTCACCTACAAAAATCCTTATGTCCCAGCATGAAAATAAAATAATTCAAACGACTGGGGAAAAAGTGAAAAACTCATTAAACACTTGCCGAATCACACTTATGCCCCATTAGAGCACTAAATAAGCGAAAAATGGTTCAGAAAGCAGAAAACTGGGGGCGACATCAGGGAGAGGGGCTGTGCCCACCCGGAGAGCCACAGACCCGGACTCGGACCCGCAATGCCAGGCCCAAGCCCAAGCCCTAGCCCAATCCCCGATCCCAGGGCGACCAGACTAGACCCGAACTTTGAACCCAACAAATAACCCGCGGCGCGGCAGCTCTGGCAGATGGAAATGAGGCGAACGATGGGGAGTACAGGAGTATGGTAGGGGTTTAATGCCAAGGCTGACAAACTAACTCGGCTACTTTAACCCCTGCTGACCAATAAAGCCGCTTGTGTGATGTACGGCAACAATGAAAAAGTTTAGCCAGCAACACATGTTCAAACCGAAACAGGGAACACCGAACACCAAACGCCAAATCCGAATCCAGTGGCACAAGCTGAAATAAAATTAAGCACATTAAAAAATGCTTCACAAATTTACAAATCTCTGAAAGAGATAAAACGGTCGATTAACAAGGGGAAACGAATGAAATGAAATACGGGAGTATATAGACCAGAAAAAGGTCAGCGACGGCAAAATGTTTTGTGAAAAATGAGGCGGCACGAAAGGTTTACGTCCCCTACTTCTGCCCAACCTCATTTTCAGATGCACATATTAGATTAGACTCGGTTGAATCTGTTCTGTTACGATCTCATTACTCTCGAAACTTTAGTTTCGTTTCCCCGGCATACTGCTAATAGTTTTGGCCTCAACAACCCAGTTCTTACCACACAAGCATCTCGCTCGTTTTTGCATACCGACTATATGTGTCGGTATATTTGTGTGTATATATAAAAACAACTTAATTAAGGACTTCATTAACTCTGGCCCTTGTTTGGTCAGCTACAGATGGGGTTTAAGTAACAGACGTATTTCATTGCTTTTAAAAAATGCCCAAAGAAAATCGAAAAGATTTTAAAGTTTAAAACTAAGTATTATAATAATTAATTATTATTAATCTAGTAAATAAAAAATTGTGTAATTGCATTTAATAAATTAAATTTATACGCTTTAAGTAAAAATTAAATAAATGTATTTACAATTTACCAATCAATCTAAAATCAAATGATGTTAATTGGAACTGTATGGGTTTTTGAAATCACTTTAGGTGTCTAAAAGTTTGCAACAATATATTTTAAACTCAAAAGTGCGATTAATTCATTGAGAAAGTCGACTATCATTTATTCATTGCATACCTTTAGAGACTTATTTTGACATTTTAAAGTGATTTCAAAATCCTAGTGATTTCTGTGGCACCCCCCAAAAATTATTAAATAAAACAGTTGCCAGTTGAATTCCAAGATAAAATGTCAACCAGAGAAGTAAATAGCTTCGCTAAATGCAACCCCAAACCGCCAATCACTCAAGAGCCGAGCAGAAATAAAATCATTTCCTCCGCACCGGAAAAACTCGCGGGAAAATCGTATTGCCTCCCCACACCAACCGAGAGCCCTTCATCTTCCCCTGTTCCCTGTGCACACAAATTATGCGTAATAATTTTATTTGCATGTTTTATTTAATTTTTCATGCCACTCTGATTACGAAATTGAATTGGCAGCTTAGTTTTATGCGCTCGGCTACTTGGAAGGTAGGAAAGGAAAGCGGAGGCGAGATTTCCATGGCCAGGTGGGTGACTCTCATCCACCCTCTGTTGTCATACAATTAGCAAGGTCGGATGGATATAGCCACCCAACTCCAGCACCCAACCAAAATCCAGCAACTTTCTAATGATGTTCGTCCGAATTTTCTCTCTGGTCTCTCATCTTCAGTTTCATTTGCTTTGACGTCGACATCGTTTCATTTTACTGATTTTCTTTGTTGCTGCTGCTGTGTAGCTGCTGATTTTGTTGTTTCTCTGCCCTTCTTCAGTCACCCAAAAATTTCATGCTGAATCATTTCCAAGGAGAAAATTGTGGGCCGAGTTGGGGGGAAGACATCCTCGTCCTCCTTCCTCGGGCTGGCAACTTAAATGCGCTTAAAATTAAATCTGATTTCATGAATATTGATTGATTGCTTTTACCTTGAATGAAAATCCGCTTCCGTGCTGCTTTTTCTTCGTGCTTTTTTCTGTTGCCTCCTCTTCTTACCTGGCCGCACATCCTGTTTCCCGGTCTTCTATCTCGGTATTGTTTGGCCTGAATTTCCCACACCCACTTTCATTCCTTTTTGGTAAGTTAAATTAATGAGCTTGAGATGCTGCCTCACAGCAACTTTCACTTTTTTCGGCATTACGTAAAATAATTTGACCAAAAATAAGTTGGTTAATTGAGTGTAAGGCTGACTTGTATATGAAATGGTTTTCACAATTTTAAGAGATTAAAAAAGGATTATGGAAACGCATGGAGGAGTTTAAGATATTTTTTTTAAATTTATTTTCCGTCCCTAAATCAGCTTTAAGGATTTGGAAAACACTTTTAATGGCTCGAAGTTCAATCATTTATTACTTTCTTTTAATTAAGGTAAGCAAATGCAATTAGTTTAAAGGTCTTTCAAGGGATTTCCCTCTTCGAGTCTGGCGATTTTCCCAATCAGCCGCAGACAGTAGAAGAAATTGATGGGGAAAAACTTGTAACCAAAATAGGGAGAAAGCAAAACAACAAGGGAAACGAATTTCCTGTTGAAAAACAATAATAAAAACAAAGGAAGGACGAACCGCAAACAGACAGAAAAACACATGCAAACAAGCTTAGAATGAGACGGCGAATGAGACTGAGAAGAAGAAATGACAAATTCTCGTCGAAGGGAAACAGCTGGAAAACGCACTCGGAAGGTCCTTTTATTTTCATTCCCCTATTTTCCTTTTTTCTTTTTTCCCTTTTATATTAAAATTTGATTTCTTTTGGTTCCAGCAGCTGGCATAGGTTCGATGGATACCGAGGAGAAGGAGGAGGGGGTACCAAATATTTTAGTTGTCTGTGGAAATCAAATTTTCTCTTTCTTTTTTCGTTTATTTTTTTTGTAGTGACTGTGTGAGTGTGTTTGTTGCTGTCAGTTTCAGTTCCGCTTTCGAAGGATACCAACTTTTGACTTCCTGTCAATGGTGACAGCTGCAGCGGTCTAGCGGTCCTCTCCACCCATCACTCTCTCCGTTTCTTCGACTTTTCTAGACCTTTCTTAGACTTTCACCAATCGAGTTACAGTTTTGTACGTTTTCTTAAGCGTTGGTTGAGCTTTGGTAAACAAAGTAGTATATTTATATCCTTCTATTTATGTATTAGTCATTAAAAACACCAAAAAAGAACTTATTAAATTTGTTACATACATTTAACGCAATTATTGTTACTGCATCCTAGGATTTGGTTTAAAAGTTTCTCCTGTATTATCAGGACTATTATTAAAATATGCTGAGGGTCTTAAATTATTATAATGTTGAACAGTTTTTCCTACATTTTGAAATCCATTACTGCTACCCAAGTTAAGACTGGGATTGTGATTTTGATTTTGAATATGATGATTGTTATGATTATTTTGCGTATTAGTCATTGGGGGATTACCGATAAAATTTTTTCCCGAATTACTGTGATGGTGACCATTAACTGATGCAGTTTGTCCGACATTATTCAATGGAAAATTCTTTCCCATGTTATTTGTACTGTGTATGAAAGTTTTTCCTTCTGAATTATTGGGAGCTTGATGATTTGTTGTAAATGTTTTTCCATTCGCATTATTGGGACTCTGACTATTGGTTATAGAAGCCTTACCGCCGGAGATATTAGGTGTCTGATTATTTGTCGTATACGTTTTTCCACCTGTATTGCTGGGGGGCTCACTGGTAATACCACCTTGTTCATATGGACCGGCCACAAATTGTCCACCAGTGTAACGCTTTCCAAAAACGACCTGTAAGTTATTAGCATTTCAATAGATCGGTATTTTAAAGAATTAATATACTTTTAACTTACCTTATTGACATCGCAACAAGTCTCGAATGAGAAGCACTGCCTGTTATAATAGGCAGCGGAATTCGTTTGTACACTGCGACCATCGGAGCAAAATTGCGTCGGTACACAGGCATATATCTTATTCGGTCCACAAGATCCTCCAGCATCGCTGGTACTAAAAAGAACGCAGCTCACAAGAAGTGCTTTCAGTTTCCAGTAGAGTGACATGGTGTACTGAGGGCTCAAAACTGAGATTGCCTTGCACCGAGTCAAATGGCGCCTTTATACCGCTGAAAGCGTTATCTCTTCTCAGAAGTTTGTGCTACGGGTCTTATCGGTTTGGAACCAAACCAAGCATGCATTCCAACGAAGTGCTTATATATATTATTAATCAAAAGTCGAGTCAATTTTCTCATGACCTCAAAAACCAGTAATTAATTTTTTTTTAAAAGATTACATTTATTCTAAACTCTTGATAGGAGAGTAAATTATATTTGTAAAGAACTATTAAATAGTCTCAAATTAAATTTGGTTTTAAACATATTTTAAATTAAATTTCGTAAAAATTGTGTTTTGAAATTTAAGATTAGTTAGTTGAATAATGGCATTAGCTTGTTCAGTAGGAAGAAAATATATATTTTTCTTCTCGTAGAAACTAAGCTAATATAAACTTAGAAAAGTGAAGGGCATCCAGTCTCTATTCCGTATTTTTGTGACCCAAAAAACCGGCTTTCTAAGGAACCTTCGTTAACCCAGATTGTTCGGCGACGGCTTTTCCATGGAGAGTGCATTGAAAGCGAGAGTTTGAAGTGTCGGTTAGTTAGCGATGGGATGGAATGGAATGGAACCGGCCTGAATAGAAAGGCTACGAAACAGCAATGCATACTGGCCGCAAAAGTACGGGATATTCTGGCGGTGCACTTGACTGCTGTGAAAATGTGATTCACATTGTTAGAAAGGAACAAAGAGAGGGTAACGACGATTTCAGAACCAAATCGATTTAGACTGAACATTTTTTATTTAAGATGTTTAAAATACATCTTTACCGTATTTGCTGTTTATAAATTTTCAGTATTATATCTAACATCATTTCTATGTCGCACAGAAAGGTTATATTTTTATTTCATGCATTTGAAAATTCATGAAATTCATAGCATAAACATTGTAAAAGTATATGTAAGGACACTCACAATTTATTTTCCAGTTTTGTCAGATTTTTTCACATTTTTCTCTGTGCTGGCCTGGGCAAAAATACAATTTCCGTGTAAGTTGAAAAACAAACAAGCGTCTCTCGTCTGCCAATTTTTAACGTTCTGCCAGACTTAACCCAAAACAGAGCGAGTCTCTCTGTCTTCCTCGTTCTTTCCCGATGAAGCAAAAGTAAATTTCCACTTGCAGTCAATAATCAACTAAGCATAAAATAGTATTTGAACTATTGAAGCAGCAAAAATGTGCTGCTTCTTGTGCCCGATTCGACGAGGAGCAGAAACATGGGGAAGCAAGATGGGAATCCGCTTTAACTTGAGCATGGACTCTGCCAAAGTCGGGGAATCAAAAACTTTGTGTTTCATTTTATGTGCGTTTGGCTTTTGCTATATGTGCAGCCGGTAATACGTATACTTGATATTCTGCACATGCTCGCACTCAATTGAAGTAAAATTATTTTCCTGGCAAATTTCTATTTGTTACGCACAGGTGTAGGTAAAAATAATCGGACAGGCTGAAGGCAAAAATATTCTGGGTAGAAAAAGTGGTAAGTGGTCGAGTGGAAGAGGGGAAGAGGGGAAGCTGTGACCTGTGGGCAAAAGATTTCTAGCTAATTTGCGGCAATAACATCAAAGCTGCTTTCTGGCCTTTTCAGTTACCCTTTTTTCATCCCTTACCCAATTGGCCTTGTAGGCCTTTTTATTTTTTTTGGGTTGTCCGGGCATTGAGTTGATGGTGGGGTGGGCACATCCGTTGGTTAAATGTTGCGTTAAACATTTTTTAGGCCACTCGAGACGAGACGGCTTTAAAGTAGCTTAATTTTGAAGAGTACCGGATAGGGTTTAAATAATAATTTTCCACTTAAATGCAAAAAATATTTAAATTTAACAGTAAACTAATTTATTTAGTATTTATATATAAAAATAAATAAAAATTAAACTAAAGATCATTTCACAATTTCGTAAAATGAGTTAGTGAAGATTTTATCAACTCTGTGCAGTAACACATTTTTAATATTTTCCCTAGCACCAACGCCTTGAATTATTTTTCTTATTATCTTTTTCTCGTCTGAAAAGTTATAGACAAACCCTCACATCAGATTGTTTTCAACTTCAATTATTTGTTTATAACTTTTTTGCGTACTTTTTTGGCCTCTCTGTTCTACAAAACATAAAGTAAAGTATATACAATTTGGGATTTTGTTAGCCAGATGCAAATCGTTAACAAGTCCTCAAAATTCAAATTGCACGAACGTCTAAACTTATAAAATATTGGGAACTAACAATACAATTCTGGAAATGCAGCAGTATATTAATAGTATATATTAATTGAGAAAAGGGTATTTGTTGATGTCTTTCGGGTCTTTCCTTTTTTTTGCATGATATTCAGCTTTTTAAATTAGCGACCTTGGCAATTTTAAACATTGCAATATGGGGACTAAACATGAGAAAATTGACAAGACTTTCTCGACGAGTTCAACGAGTTTCAGAAAATAATTTTGACAGACTTCACAAATTGCTCATTAAATGAATGAAAAATGGAGGGACCCAAAAATAACGAAAACGAAATAGGACGGAAAATAGTACAGGATCATCGAGCGCGGGCAAACAGCATGCAGAATTACGAACACAGAAACCAAATCCAAAATTCAATGAAATGTAATGGAAATGCAATAAAAACAGAAAAACTATTTGGGATTGCCATGGCCCAATCTAAATATCTACATCTGCACATATAGCTCTATCGAACTCTGTGTGATAATTCATTAGTGGGTTCAACGGGCCGTAAAATTGAATTATGCTTTTGTTGATGATTTCATTTCGTTTTATCCGTTTCTCAATTTTCATTCACCGATTTCCATTTCGGCGCTCAGCGAAAAGTTGCGTGTAATTAGAAATTCGCTTTTTCGGTCAAATTTACGAAAACATTTCCTTTGGCTATCGGTGGGAATTAATTTATTATTGGGTCTAAAAGGCTTTGAGAAATACGATACAATTGTGATACTATACAATACTACATACAATGCACCCATACTCTTTTTATGCATTTTACAAGATTCATATAATATAGTTAAATCTTAACTTAGCTTATTAAGCGATTTCATAAATCAATTTTTAAGAATTCAGAGTATCTAAAAAAGTAGATTCTTCTACTTCAAAAATGGAATGAAGATTTCTTTATACGCATGGGCTCAAAGTGCCGTAATACAATTTTATTGTAACGAATGATTTAGCAGACGGGGTTCCTAAGTCTATAAATCTTGCTAAACACATTACTCACCAATTGGTTAGCCGCTGACTAACAAATAACAGCGAAGACGGTATTTATAACAACCAAGGCTAATGACACCCCAGAGAGAGAGTTAGATATCTACCCCAACCCACCGATTTCTCTGGCAAGGTAAGTTCAATACCCCTAGTTGTGTCCATGAAAACATTTTTGTTTACCGCTCTGTCGATGGCAAGGGGAAGCCAAATGGCGCAGCCTCAAGTCCGCCAAAGGAGCAACTCGACTCCATTGGTCTCGTTCTCGATTCAATTGGGTTCCGGTCAGTGGCAGAGCCAGATACAGATACAGATACAGCTACAGATGCGGACACAGAGCCATAGCCAAAGCTAAAGCTACAGCCAGATCCAGGGCGAAACTCGTTTGCAGGCCGAGCGATTTAGGGGATTTTCACGTTAAGCGTTGGCTGTCAGCGATTGGCAAGCGGCTTACAGGTGGTCCACCTCGCCCTTGGTTGGATTCTATTCTGCACTGTTCTTTTCTGTTCCGTTCTGTTCTGGACCAGGTTCCCAGGTTCCCGGCCTGGTTTATGGGCTTAGGCAGGAAATGGCCGTAACTAAATGAATACTGGACCAGAACGGAATATCAAAGCAATTGATATGTCAGAGGGTTTTATTGCACGCAATTGTTTTGGATTATTCAAAAGTTTTTAAACAACAAACTTACACTTTGTAAATATTTTTGAATTTTATATATATTTTACTTTCGATTGATTTTATAAAATAATCAAAAATATTGGTAAGTAATTCATATTTGTCTATTTTTATATACGGTTTTTCTCTAGATCGGTAGTTACACCTTTCATGCAATATTGCCCTTAAATAACACACAAAACCCTCGAAAAATCAACTAAAAATGGCTTAGGGGCTTTATCGACACAAACTCATCTCCGTTTCGGTTTATTCGGAATATTGAATACAGCCGCCTCGAGGGTGCAAAATGTCAATCAATTCTGTCGTTAAAAATGAACAGCCCGGAATGGGAGAAAAATGATATACAATCTATTATATACTGTGGCGAAGTCGAACAAAATGCCAACTGACCTTCAGTCAAAAGTTAACCCTTTCGCAAATTTGCATATAAAGAGGGACGCGTGGAGTGGGAACGGGCTGTTAAAAGACGCTTTATGTTGTCAAGAAAATGTGAGGAGGAGGATACTTTATCCCGATTGTCATCTGGTGGCCATTGACTTGGGTGAGGTAGGTGGGTGTTTGCATATGGGGACTACACACATTTATCAAGCATTATCTGTTTTCGCCCGTCTCCTTCTTTTTTTTTATTTTCTTTATTTATATTTATTTATTTTTTTTTTCTTTTGCGGCTGCCGAAGAGATAACAGCTGCACTCAATTTGCATAACACACGCTTTGGGTGGGAAAAAGTGTGAAAGCGAAAATGTTCAAATTTATACACTCGAATGTGCGATGAATTCTGCACACGGACATGGACATACAAAGCAATATAAATTATGAAACTTTTTTGAAAATCAGTTTGTAAAGTTGTCACTGGTTATCTGTGAATCGGATATTTATTCTTTGTCAAAGTCTGCCGTTGTCAACATATTGAAATACTAAAAAGAATTGAATGTGATGGAAGCGGGTTATATGAAGTTTGTAAGATAGTCCCTCATTGGGTGAAGGTGAAAAGTTCTTGATGGAAAATTAATAATATTGTGTTCCCATTTTGATGTGCTTTTGATTTGAGGTTTTTATGTAGATTTCTTAGTATGATGGAACGGCTTATGGTTTCAGCTATCTTTTTTATATTTTAGATTATTAAAAAGGATAAGAGCCTAAAAATATGATAATATGATAGGTCTCTTATAAATTAACTAACAACCTTTTTTAAAAAAAATTAATAAATATTTATAATATCCAGAAAAAAACAACAACTTATACAGAAAACATTTGTTATTAGTTTTTTTGTGGCCTAGTTATAACATGCCGAGAATAAAGAGTAAATAATCCATTGAATAAGTTTTTCCACGTTGATTTTGTGTTCTTTTCTTTTGGGTCCCCTTATGAATAAAGTTTAACTGTATCCTACACCAGCTTTATCGGCTTCTGGAAGAGTTTCTTGTTGACATGAAAGTTTCCCATTTTCCGGATTGAAAGATTCCCCCTGTTCTTTTCTCCTTCTCCACCAACGTTTCTGTTTGTTGTGGACTTATATACCACGAATTTGTTGCGGCTACAAATTACAAATTGATTATACGTTCAACAAATGTGTTAATGTGGCATTGTTGGCAAACTTTTCTGGCCGTGCAGGCGAAGGACATGGCGGGATGAAGGATGGAACTCTCCACTGACCACAATATATTACAACAAAACTGAAAATCTGGCACACACGCACACATGCACACGAACAGAGAGTGATATGTCTGCAGGAGGGAAAAGTTTTTTCGGGTTTTTGGCCAGTTGCAAGTTTTTCAAAACACTGGAAACTCAAATACATGGTTACAGAACAGCGCACACATAGATAATTCGCTGACAAGCGCCAAAACTTTTTCTCGACTCCCACAATTTATTATAACCAAAGCCGAAGGTCAAAGTTGTTAAAATTTAAGTTGCCTTTTCAGATTTGTTGATGGTCCGAGTTCCACGTGTTCGTGGAAAAAATATATATAGTTGATTACATTTGCAAAATGTATACGTTTTGTATTTATAAATATTAAATGTGTTCTGGTTTGATTGCCCTTTGACTGATGTGATGAATTATTCGTTCGGCGGTGTGCGTCAGCGAATATGAAATTATTATTTAAGTCTTTTGTGCTTTTAATATTCGGGAGAGAGCTGATTACAATACTTATTAACACATTTTGACAATAACATCAATACAACTTATACTTTACCAAAATTCCTTTTTCTTTAAAGCTATAAATTACCTAAAACTTTAAAATTACCCAACAGATATAATTTATAAGTACTTAAAGGCACACCCCTCCCTTTGAATTCATCTCTAACAAAACCGCAAAGTGCAACCGCAAGAACAACAAGGACAACAAGGACAAGCACTGGATGTTAAAGTAAGCTAAGCCAACTAAATCATGGCAACACCTCATTGGGCTTTAACCACCATGACCTGGCCTGGGCAATGTAGCATGAACCATTAACGCACCGCATTTGGTTGTGCTGTTCGGGGACCCCCGAAGCCACTTAAAAATTTAATATGTAACGGCCCGATTGCTTTGGCATTAAACAGAAGAGAACGAAGAAACAGGATCTTCAAATAAGCTTTGCACACAATATATACAAAACTCTAACGAGCATACAAAGCATAAACAAGTAGCAGCTGAAAAAAGTAAAAAGTAGCTGAGTACTGCGACCTCTAGATACCTTCTAGTAATTCTACATAAAACTTACAAAAATAAGTTTTACTTTACTTTAAAAAGCTCCAAATTTTAAGCTCTGTTGAAACCCATTGAAATTAAGGCATTTATATTGAAATGTTTTATATATATATTTAAAATATAAAAATGAAGTTATAAATAAAAATGTTATTTATTATTTTATTTTATTTATTTATTTTAATTTATATATTAATATTTATAGTTTAGTTTAATTTTTATAAACTTTTTAATTTTTGACAATACTTATTATCCCGTGCTTTAAAATAAATATTAAATATTTTATAAATATGAAACAATCATAGATTTATTAGCTGGACATTTTTTAACCCTATTTTTTTTACCAAAATATTTTTTAATTCAGCAAGGATATTCCCTGCGACCTGCAGCAATATAACGCTGTGTAGAGAGACTGTGAAAAAAGGATGGAAAGAAGTGCTTTAAGCATTTGGCTTGCAGTTTACTCGACTTGAGCAAGTCAAGTTGATGGCGACACTGCGTCCCTGCTGCAGGAATTTATTTCGCCTTACTTATTTTTCAACCGAAAAATGCAGACGCCAAAAGTCGGCGGCAGTCTGTGCGTCAGTCCGTCCGTCCGCCCAACTCTATGATGGATGCATGGCATTTTGGATTTTGTCAGTGTCTTCGGCATCAGCCTCAAAATTGTCCCTGAACGACGACGACGACAAATAAGCCAGGCAACATTTTAACAAATTAGTTTTCCCCGATAAGCCGGAAAACTGTCCTGCCGAGGCAAGAGTTCCTTCCAGATTGCTCTGCAGCTTTGGTGAACATTTTTTCCGATTGTTGAAGATGGTTTATCTAAGCGCTTTTGACTCAAAACAGTTAGCTTGATAAATAATGACAGCATATATTTCTTTATGGTCTCGTTGTTTTGGGTTTTACCATGAAATGCATGCCATCGAACGATTTTATCAATGCAGCGGCATCGATTTTAGGTTTATATGCAAGCTGAAATAAGCTTTGAATGTGCCAAAAGGAAAATATGAATTTGTAGAGAGTCTGAAAGATTCAGCATTCTACACAGAGAAAATAGGTTTTTTTTTTAAGTTCCATGCAGTCAATTTAAAGGCTCAATGATACGCCATTGTAGTTATTAATTATTAAAATCGTGGTTAAATGGTGAAAAAGGTAATAAAAAATATATTTACTTAAGCAGTTATAGTAACCAAGGGTCAACAAAGTATTTCCCTACCCGCCCCTTTTTTCAGAGGCCTACATACTTTTGAAAATGTTTTTCAGCTCTTTTTACATCGCTTTTCACGGGGACCAAAACGAAAGGAAAAAGTGACACTCAACTTTACCATGTGAAGCAAATAAATCATCGTAAGTTTTCCGCCGGTGTAAAGGGCATCGTACCCCCTCTTCGGGTCTGCTCTCAAGTTAATTCAATTTAAAGTAAAAGAAAAAACTTTATCGTGCAGTTTCTTTTTCCTTTTTGTAACCTTTTCTCTTTTTACGTTTTATTCTGTGAAGGTTTCGCTTTGTCGCTTCATTTTGCGCAAACTTTGCAGTTCCACAAAAGTTGACACGTCATCAACACAAAGAAGTTGTTGTCCCACCCACAGTCAACTGCGTTCGTTCCGAAGGAAGCTTCTTCTCGCAAAAGTCCCCTCAAAAGGTCCTATTGAAAATTAAGCGCATAAAACGTCCAGTCATATGATGAATAATATAAAGTAGAGCAAGGTGCAAGTACGAGAACCTTAAGTTACCTGCAAATATATACATGTTATTCAAGTCCTATAATAATGTTTTTAATTACCATCCTTAACTAAATGTTTAGAAAACTATTTCTGATATAATGTTATATTTTTATAAGTGTGGAATACATTTTTTATAAGCTACCTAATAAAAGGTTATAATTATACAAATATATAATGACAGAACTTTCCTTAAATATTATACCAAACACAATGTTGTATATTATATTATATATATATATATTTTTAATAAGTGTGGAATAAATTTTTTATAAGCTACCTAAAAAAAGGATATAATTATACAAATATATAATGTACTGAACTTTCCTTAAACATTATAACAAACACAATATACATATACCCCGAATACCTTGTGCAAGTAGGACAATCTACAAGGACAAAATACTGATGGTTAAACTTGAGCTTGAAATTTGTGCTTCGTCTTTATGGTTTTGCCTCCCCCAAAAAAGCTGCAAAGTACTATTTTAAATCCACAATCCAACAATTTGCTGTGGCTTCTTTGAGATTTTTTGTTTCGATTTGCTCGGCATGCATGCCGCCCAACATCCCGCACCTCACTCTCGATTGATGGGAAAGTTATATGAAAAGTTTTGATTTGTTTTAGTAAATTTATTTCACAATGGAAATTCCTTCCTGCTCTGCCCTGAACCCGGAAAACGAACTCTTCAGATTAACTGAAATTCGAAACGAGTTCTCTTTTTTTATTTGTCTCAATATCTCGTTCGCACAGTTTTCATTTTACAGTTTATTGTTTTCGGTTTTGTATATTGTACATACTTTTTCTTTCCTTTTGTTAAGCGAAATGCGTTTAAAGCTTTTCTATTTAGCCCGTTCCTCTCCTGGATTTCCTGTCTCCCTCTCCCTCTCCTCCAAATTCACTCACAAGTTTTCCGTTATAAACTTGAGTTATAATTGAAAATATTGCTGTGAGTGTCTGGGCTTTCCTCGGATTTCCCATCCCAACCCGGTCACGTCTTCATATTCCGCCTTTGTTGATTTTACTGGGGCTCTCTGGCTCACTTGAGGAGCAGCTGTGTTTTGGTTTTAATTAAATTTTCCTGTCCACAAAAGTTTAAATAGGTAACATGTTGAGAAATGAGTGTGTAAACAGAAATCATTTGTTTACGTAAAAGTTGCTCTAGCACCACAACGCAGAACAATAGGAAATATAAAGTATAGATTTGACAAACGGCCTGGGACCGTAAAACCACAAGGATCTGAAAAATTTGGTGTGAAGTAAATTAATCGCTTGGGCAGACTGTTTTTACTCAAATGGCAATAGGTATAAAAAACTAAGAAATGTATTTGTGGATGAATCAAATATTATACCTTCTTAGCTCAGTAAATTTGTATAATTACAAGAATGAATATATATGTGACTATGACATACCACCTTACACAATTATTTATTAATTAATAAACCGCATTAGATTCAATTAATTCTTCAATGGCGGAGGAAAGCCAAAGCATTTATTATTCTGCTTGCGTAATGGAAAAATGGTCGGTGTGTTATATATATAAATATGACATACATTAAGTTAATTAATTATGTGATAAGTCCTGGCTGAATGTGATATTTAACTAATGATCTAGGGTATAACTTTAGTGCACTGAAGCAAAGGAATTTCAAAGGAAAATTTCCTAAATTTCCTAAAAAAAAACTTTTCCTTCATTCGATGCAAATATTTTGCCTGAAGTTGAGTTTAGTTCAGATTAGTTCTATTCACCTTAATTAACATTGATTGAAGTTTCAATTTTGCATTCGCCATTGAGCACAGGAAAACCCCCTTAGTCGTAGCCTTCCAAGCCATTTAATTAAGAATAAGGCATTTTTGAACATTTTAGGCCATGACTTCCGCCGCCTTGGGTTCTCCTTTTCTGACCCGGACCCGGCAAAAATCGTTTTAATAGAACTGCAGCCAGACAAACTTGCAACAAAGAAGTCTTCCTCGAGCTGGGAAAGTAACTAAAAACCCAGCCAAAAACTAAACTAAATGCAGACATAAATATTTTATGCTTAAAGCAAGAAACTTTTGCAATTTGACTGCTGCTGCTGCTGATGTTGCTCCTGCTGTTGTTGCAGTGGCAGTAGCAGTTGCAGTTGCTGTTGCCAAAAACCCCGAAATACAACCGGGCAAACAATGTGGCAACCGGCTTAGCTGTTTTGGCCCTTTTCCCCAAACGTCTTTTTTCTGCTCCCCGGGATTGGGCAAAATCTAAACATAAGTTAGCATTTAAGTTGGCGCAGGGCGCAAAAGCATAAAACACGCACAGTTACACACATGCAGGGAAACCGCAGCTACACTGTGACAAAAAGTTCAAATACAATTATATTTATTTATATAAAAAAAATAATTTTATTTACTGCAACCAGAGAATAATTTACTTATTTTAAATTATTTTCTACTAACATATTCTTAGCTTTTTATAAAATTATTATATTATTATAAACGTTTTTTATTTTTTATGTGTGTGTGCTTAGATGAGTTTGTTTTGAAATTGTAATATGCCTCTAATTGCTTTAGGTTGACTTCGTAGAAGAGTTAATAGGGGAATACCATTTACGATTATATTTACAAATGGATTTATATCGAATCGGTTTTAAATCCGAATGAAACGAGATTTGATAGATGCGAATCTATAAACTCAATTTATTCTGAGTGTTTCCTTGGAGATCCGGTTTAGTCAGAAGCCTGGATATGAAGCTAGTAGTTGTGGTATCAACACACAACAGGTACACACAAAGCGATTTCGCATGGGGCAAGTCAATTAAAAGTTGGCCTCTATTCTGCCAGCGGCGGGGCTTCTCTCAGTTGAAATTATAATATTAGCTGGATGAATGTCGAGGAGAAATTGAAATGTCTAGTTCCAAAAGTTAGCCTTTACTGTTTGAGCAGAGAGAGTACCCATGTAATATTAGCATCCAAAACTACTGATTTCCAATGATGGCGTCGATTACTCCGAAAATCATATTTTTTTTGGGCAAGATTGTTTCTATAACTCGAAATATTAAAAAACTTGAAATTTTTAATAATGAAACTTGATCTTCTATTTAAATCGGTAAAATGCCATAATAAATGATTGTTATTCGGTTCAGATCCAGAAAACCCACAGATTTTACAAATACGTTAGAAGAATTTATTGGATGTTTGAGCTACATACTTAAGTCCCCATTTCTCAACAATCTATCAAGAAAACAAAGAAAAAGGTAGGGGAAGAAAATCAAACGGCAGAGAGAAAGTCCATTACAATGACCCTGGGACGACGTGGCTCTGAATAATTTATAGCTAGCCAACTAATTAAAATTGCATGAACACGTCTCGAATGAAATTCAATGAAAACATTTGATTTCGATGTTGTGGTGACTCCGCTTCGGTCCAAGAGTTTATGTCACCCTCCCGAGGACTTTTCACAGTTTACTTTTTCGACCCATTTGGGTAAATATTTATTTTATACAGACTCGTTGATTGCTGAAATAATTAAATTATAATTAAAGATAACGGGCTTTAAAAAATCAATGGATTTAAGTTTAACAGTCAATTTAACATTGTCATGGGTTTAGGCATCTTCTCTAATGTCCTACTCAACAAAGCCATAACTTACGAACCTACTCGACCTGTAGAGCCCGCATTTAAATCACCTGTTCACGGACAGCTGGCCAATCAATTTCAATGCCCGCAATTTGTCCCGTATTGTCATAAATGGCAGTAAGGCCCTCTTAGAGATTGCTCCCACCCATGGCCACCTGTCAATTATTTTAACAAGACGAAACGCATCAATGGACTACTGGGTTCCATGTGGCGACCGGCGGATTGGCCGATTTATCCACAGGAGGAACACCGATCTCCCTACATACGAATATGTGTTTAATATGAATATATACTGATGCATTGGCCAAAAAAAGCCATCAGCCATCAGTAAAGAAACTGGAAACAGAAGGCAGGGCAAATCCCCTTTGCGTTGAAATGGCTTAATGTCACTTTGTTTCATGCGGTCTTGTCACGTCTTCTTTTTTTGTATACCCATCGCTTCGGGTATATTGGTTTTGCGGTCATGATTATCAGGTCTTAAAGGTTGATATAAAATTTTACATCGTATATTTATACATTCTAATATTATTTTCAAAATTGTTGGAGGATTTTAAAATAAAGAGGCATAAATCCAAAATAAATTTAATTTTAAAAATAATATAATAATTTAAGGCAATTTTCTGTAAATTTAAAAATAAATTATCTTTAAGATTTGTTGAGCATGATACTAAGTTCAGTAAATATTATACTAAATACACATTGCACATTGCACATTGGGCAGAACATTTGTTCTCATTGGTATAAAATTTAAAAATATTTTGCAATTTGTATTTTAGATACCAATTATTTTTAGTGATGCACAGAAGTATTTATAAAAATATAGTGTTTGTTTTTGTGGCTTATGCTGAGTAAATAAAAAAATAAAAAGGGGAAATAAACTAAAGAGTAAGGCAGCAAGAGAACGGTTCCGCCCAATGTCCTTTTTGTTTGGCTGGCCCTCCACACGATGTCCATCAGTCAAATGTATATCGATTTCTCGCTGCCCAGAGTAGCGTCCTGCTGGCATTAGTTTTTGCCAATCAACACGCCCCAAATAGCTTGTCAATTATTTGCCAATTTCGAATCCCGAAACCGGGTGACAATGGGATTTGCTCCGTTTCATTTAATATTTCTGATGCCAGCAGACAGGGTTGGGATCTTGGTAGGTGGTTGGGTTGGAGGGTTGGCGGGTTGGAGGGCCGCGGAGTTCCAGCTCGCAGCTGTTATAAATAAAGATTTTCGACGGCCATTTAATTCATTCAAAATAGCCCGTTTCCGTGAGCTTTTGGCCCACGGCACGGTCGACCCATTTCAATTAAATTGCCAAACTTATTTATATTTCGTTAGCCCGTTGTAATCGTCGTCATGGGGATCACCGCTCGGCCCATCAGCCTATCGATGGCGGCAGTAGGCTGGGTATCATGCAAATTGAAAATTAGTAGTAGTACTAAGCCTTTGACCCACCACCACCCACTCAGTGAGGACTAATTGCCAAGCCCCCCCTACAATTCACGTCCACCCAGTGAAAGGATTGACATTTGTGTGTTCTGTTTACAATCTTTTTTTGCTTTGGCGACAGGAAAGGCTACTCAGTCGACAGTTGATTTATTGAGTTGTTTAGGTTGTCCGGTTTTGTTCGATGTTTATGGGAAGCGGAGAGTCCTGTCATTGGAATATTATTTAAAAATCAGGCAAAATGAAAATGGTTCTGAAAAATAATCTTATAAAGTAATTTTTCTTTTCTAAGATTAAAGTTACTAAATCCCTTCGAGGTTTTCCAGCTCACTTTTCACAACGTAAGGCAGTCCAGGAATAAGTTTTAAATATTTGTCCAACTAAATCCTTGGTATAACAAATCACAGCACCTTGGACGCCTAATCGAGTCGGGTAAACAATGGTAAATCCAAACTGACCACAATCCTAGCTACTCTCTCCGTTATCCTTGCCTTGCCTGGCCTTCTCCTATCAACAATGAAGTAATTGAAAAAATAACTCCGACCATACCGACATTCTGGCGTTAAAAAATATATGCCATGGCCTCCACATGCATTACAGCTGTGCCTGCGAAATGCGCAAGGACAGGCGAAAAAAGAAGGACTTGGAGGAGCAGGAACAGCAGGAGGAGCAGCAACAACTGGATGTCGGTTGCTCGTTGGTCACTTTGGCTCGTTGAGAAATTGACATTTAAACATGAAACTCCAGCAAAAGTCGATGCAATGACAATGGCTAGGGCACTTTTGGGAATGTCCTGCCTGTTGTCCTGGCAATGGCAATCCCTGCCCCGGCTGCAATCTCAGCACAGCAATGCTGGGCAAACTTTATGTGCGTTCTGCTGAAAAAGAAATTGAAAATATATATCCCAATGTACGACGACGACGACGACTGGTTCCCATATGACTGTCTATCCAACTGTCCAACTGCTCCTCCGGCTCCCCCTTTGCACTTATCGATTGCTCATACGCGCCGTGGCCCAAGTGTTTGAAAAGAAAACTTGAAACCAATATCGCAGCGAAAAAATAAAGCCAAAAATCACACATTTTTTAAAAAGAAGTTGGATTGTGGGGGGTGGAACCCATTAACACTAATCGCTTCCCCACAGACACATAAACAATTTATCTGACACACATTCCCGCACACACACACACATATGCGCCGAGTCCTTTTCTGCAAGTTGGCCGCAAGATCGAAGCCAGACTTTGGGTTTTTTCTGTGGGATATTTTGCTTACGCTGCCGGAAATTTATCACGTTAACCTTTGGGAAATGCTTATATAATTTATCTTCGAGAGAGTAAATTCTCCCCAGCAAAATGGAGGCAGTGAAAAAGGTGCTATCCACAGCATCCAAAACAGCTTTGCACGGCGGCCAAAGGGAGCGACTGCAAAAGTTTTCCAACTGTGGCTGCTTCTCTCACAAATATACTCGGGGGTCCAGAGGTATGTGTGTGTGTGTTACGAAGGTAAAAAATTGCCAAGAGTTTGAAAACAAGGCGGTGGGTTAACCTTTTCGACTCCGACCCATTTCTCGCACCCCCCAAAAAACATTGAGTGGGTAAAAAATTAGGTTAATTTTAGGTGTGCTATGGATTGATGGGTCCCCATCCAAAAGCACTTGGCAAATAATTAATAAACATTCGGCGTGTAAGGGGAGCGGAAAGGCCAGGAAAGACTTTTTGTATTATATTCTGGGAGGATTCTGAGAATTGATTTTATTTTAAATGTATTCTTAAAGTATTTATCAGGGACCGAAAATAATGAATACATGTTTTTTCCCTCCACTTTGGTAGTTTTTTTTTTTAAATAAAACTCACAAATAATTAACATTATGTGTAATAATTATTAGGTGCATTTAATAATATTTAATATTTAATATCCCAAAAATATATTAAAGAAATTTTCCTGAGCTTTTGAGTTTTATTCCATTTTGTTGAATGCAACTTAAATTTGATTTTGAACTACAAATAAATCGGAAATAATTGTAAAATTAAATGGAAATATTTTATAACTTTTAGCCGTTAAAAATGGTTATGAGCTTTAAAGTTTTTCCTTAACCATTTGCTTGACTCCATCGGGGGACCTCATTTAGTATGCTTTCATTGCAAACTTGTGCGCTTCTTGCGCTTCAGTAGTGCGATTTTTTTCCCAACATTTCTTCATTGCTCACCACATTGTCGTCGCTTCATTAAGAAAGTTTTTCTTTACAGTTTTCCTAACATAAATGCTGAAAACTTAATTTCTTCTAAGTGAACTTGTTAAGTTTTACTCGCCGTTTTCCCCTATTTCTCTTTTTTTGTCCCCCCTACTTTCTCGGCGCATTTTTTTGTTACCAAGTTAGAGGGTATTCTTGAAGGGTTGTGGATAGTTGGGTCTGTTGTTTTGTGGGCAACTTTTAGGTTTTGCTTCGCCTGTGGCTGTCGCTGACACTTGGCTGCCCACATCTATTTTTTTCTGTTCCGCGACGAGCTTTAAGCGCATTAAAATGGTTACTTATTGGGGGCTGGAGGAAATTCTAAGTAATTTAAAATGTTTCGAGCTGAAAAATAATTTAAATTATTTTGTATAAGTCTGCTTTGCAAATTAACCAAGAAGACTAACGTTTAAATTGAAAATACAATTTTAGAAAACAGTAGTTTATAAGTTCTCAGGTTTAATCGTCTTACTAATAAAACAAAATTTCTTTAAATGTTCAAATCGATATTTAAACGTAATTATTTGCTTAAAACACTTGTAATTGTAAGTACAAGCTAATCACGACATGCCAGCAAAACTATTTGTTTCTTTTTCTAAGTCAACTTTAAACAAATGTTTTCACTCAAAGTGCCATAATTAAGTGGTTAAACATGACTGAAGTCTAATGAAACACTTTTGCTGACTGCGATGGCAGACATTGAAAAGTGCATCAAATTTCAATTAAATCAGACACACATCAGCACTTCATAAACATGAATTCAGTTTGGGGCTATGGTCGAAAAGGCCGAAACCCGATCCGACCAGACTGCCAAGGAGACTAGGCGAATGGAGCCAGGTTAGCAGGCGATGCACATTCAGTCAAGTTAAATGAACCGCATCTATTGACTATCTCCCTTCCTTTCCGTTCTATACCGCTCTCTTTCTGTCTCGTTGACGCACAGTGTCTGAAAATCAACATGATTTGAGGAATTTGAAATAGGATATTAGATTAATTAATATCATTATTTTCATAGCCTTCTGTTTTCATTTATTTATTTTGAACAATTACTTACCTTAAATATAACTATATAAAAATAGCTATAAAGATTTAAAAATAAATGAAATTATTGGCAGCATTTTATCAAGGATCGATTTTAAGAAATGGTTATTAAAATCTTTTTAATCTAGAAACATTTGCCAGTTTTACTTGTTGTAAATAATATTTTTCTGAAAATTCGCTGAGCTTCTTTGTTTTGGAAACAAAAGTAAAACACCTAAAACTTTTTTTTACTTAGATATTTTAATGATATACTTAAAAGGTCTTTAAATAATTTTCCACTATTTTTAAAAGTAAGTGCCAGGTTAAATAACGGTTTGACCACTGTGCTTGATCCAAATGCCGAGAATCAAACGACGGTGATGGCAAATTTTGCTTTTGAAGGCAACATAAATTTTTCAAACGATTGACTCAGCAAAATGACCATGAATGTGTGACATCAGCAGCGGTGGCCGAGGGGTGGTGCAGCCCCTGCTCCGCCCCTCTCGCCAGCTGTGTCGTCATTATCGTCCTGCAGCAGGACAAACAGTCAGAAAAGCAGAGACAGCGGGAGGGTGGGGAGTGGAAGTGGGAGTGGCAGTGGGAGTGGGAGGTGGCAAGGGCATCCTGTTCCATGGGAGCCGGCAAATATCCAGAGGTAAACACGTGCATTGCCAGCTTCCGTTATCAGTCAGCTTGTTTGCCAGACAGCCGGGCCATTTCCATTGGACACGCCCACCTGGCCAACATCCTTGCCCCACCGCCCCCCCAAACCCACCTCATATTTGTCTGCTTATTGACGCTTTGAATTCTGTTGAAGTCGTACAATTTTCTCGCTCCTAAGTGAGTAGCTGTCTCGACGCTTCTGTTTGCTCGTGTGTTGAAAATTAACTTTGAAAGATTTCCGCGAGCATGAAATTGCTTGACATCGCATTTGCGGTTCAATGGGTTTTGATTTTCACCTTCCATTAAGCGTGTGGCTCCGGATATGTTAAATGCCGTCTGCGCTGGGTACACTGTGCGTATGATTGATTTCAATTTGACAGCCATGACCAAAGGCGCCAATAAATGAGTTTAGCATCATGAATCCTTGAGCTAAAGAGTTGGTTTATAATAAAATATTTAATTTATCGACAATATTTAAAATTTCTTTAAGTAATAAATATAAATAAATTACAAAATGTATAAATATTTATCCTTCTATGATTATAGACATTATAATGTCTTCATTTTCATTTATATTTTATTTCTACGTGTGTGCACTTAATAGATGTATTCATATAAGACTTTTAACAGAGTCTCGTGTTCCAAATTTTCCTTATTCCATATTTACTGCGCTTAGAACTTTTTTAAAAATATTTACTAACCCTCTGTTGGGGTATGGAAATTTAAATGATTTTGAATTACCTCAGGGTGAGGCCAACGGCATCAACACGGTTGCAGGTAATAAAACGTGCAGTAAATATTTATGAATTTTTATTTTACGACACCTCTGAAACCTAACAGCTGCAACAATACCCTGACCGCAAAAAAAAAAAGAACGGAAACCAAAACTGACCAACTGAGGACCTCTATATAATTTAAACTAGGGAAGACAGACAAAAAATTAACATAAAACGTTGTCTGGAAACAGTGGAGAACTAAACAAAAAGAAAATCACTTTTTGTAATTACACAAAAGAGAATACACAGCCATTCTTGAGAAGCTCGTGTCCTTTTTCCCCATGAAAAACAGGCGGCCAACGGACCTTGTTTATTTGGGCAAGCAAAACAAAGCACAGAACTGAAATGAAAATGCAACAAAATAATTAAAAATCGTGTGGTGCAGAGGTTGATTTCCCAACATGGGCGCTGGAGTCCCGGCTTGTCGCCAGTCCGAAATTGCTTATGAATTGTAAACAGGAAGGCCTTTTCCCGTCCTTCTTATTAAAACCATAGGTCCTGGCCAGTTTGTTTGTGCTACGTGTGAATTATAGCATACTTCCAGGCGCGTGAGGAAATTATTTTTAAATGGACTCTACAAAATGGCTGAGGAAAGTGCATTATTGAAAATTATCTTGCTAGTGAATTAATCCTGCGTAATCCTGTCAATCAACTGTTAACCTTTTTATCAGGCCTTAAGTCACGGAAAAAAAATATTAAGAAAAAATCTACTTTATGTGAAGAAAATGAATTGTTATAAGAATAACTAAAAACAAGAGAGAACGCTATAGTCGGGTGCCCCGACAATCAGATACCCGTTACTCAGGTAATGGGAGTGCGAGGGAGATGGAGATAGAAACTTTGAACACGCATAACTTTTTAACGAATGGTCCGATTTGAAAAATTTCTTCTACATTTCGATAGGTATTGATAAACACAATAAAACTGCATTTTTACTTTTCCGAAATATTGAAATTTTTAAAATCGTATATAAGCGATTGTGGGCGTTAGAGGGGGCGTGGCACCCTTTTGAAATAAACTTGCGCTGCGTAGGAACTCCAAGAATCTTCATGCCAAATACCAATCGTCTAGCTTTTATAGTTTCCGAGATCTCAGCGTTCATACAGACAGACAGACGGACAGACAGACGGACAGACAGACGGACAGACAGACATGGCTAGATCGACTCGGCTAGAGATCCTGATCAAGAATATATATACTTTATGGGGTCGGAAACGCTTTCTTCTAGCTGTTACATACTTTTGCACGAATACAATATACCCTTTTACTCTACGAGTAACGGGTATAATAATGGCAAAGTATTTTATAAACATTTTTTTTTAGTATTTTAAAAAATTTTCTGTCTTTTTCTAAAAACTAATATCTTAAAAAGCAATGTTTTTTGTATCGAATTGTTTTAAAACTTAATGACTCGAATGGTAGCATCATCTATTCATTCCCAAGTGTGCAGCTGTGCACTTGGGTCCGAAAACTTATCCATGGTTGCGAAAACAAATCCCTTTGTAGTTCCATGGCAAGCAAAAATGCGAGGAAAAACACCACGAAGCAGCCGCAAACAAATTGGGGGATCCCCGGCGTAAGCCTACCAAAAACAAGTCACGTTTCGAGGCGCAGAGCACACATACACACACAGCTGCACACATGCAAACAGCGAGTTGCAGGCCTGCTCGCATAATTGTATTGCATAATTTTAGCACGCGCTCAGCCCCTTTTTACCCTCCAAACCCTTAGCACCCTCCTCATCCCTCCTCCCTATAACAGTCATCATGCTATGTGACGGCAAACTAAGCGCAACCCATAAATACGCCTAGAAATATGCTGCAATATTTTTGTAGCTGCCGCACACACACAGATGCAAACGCAGATACACAGACAATTCGCACTACTTTTCTCATTACAAATTGGATTTTGCAGTCACATTTCGCTTATTACGTTCAAAATCCATGCAAATTTCTTTATATGCACCAGCCGACCCACCCCAAAAAGTGTTTCACCCATTGAACCGCAGTCCTTGCTCTTTTTTTCCCCTGTACTTTCTAAGAACACTGAGCAAAATGGGCTAACAAAAAAATTATCTGAAATCTGCAACTATTTTCAGTTCATATAATAGTATCTTATGAATGTGGCTTGGAAAATTACCAAAATATGGTCAACAAAAATTTGTTATATTTTACCACGTTATTAGGTTGCAAACTGCATTTTTAAACACAAATTATACACGATATTAATAGTTATATTTTTCACAGTGCCGTGCGGTGGGAAAGCAGGGAAAAATGCTGGGCGTGCTTGCATCTTATTACTATTGCCCGCAGATACCAGTGAGCACACAAACACCATCACAAACAAACAAACAACTGGGAGCACAATAATATAGAGAGACGGCGGCTGCCAAGTTTATTGTGCAAATATAATTCAGTTTTCTTTTCTCTTTGGCCGCTCTATAACTATACTATATATATAAAGCCCTCCTCATCCTTTGCCTGCAAATTAGCTGTGTGCAACGTGATAATGCCATTTCTGTGCATTTCGCCAGCTTACAAAGTGCGCTGAAAGAACTTTATTGTCTGCAAAAGTGTAGATTATATAATCATGCTTGTGCCTAGGATTTCGTTAAGGCCTGCAGCAACCTAATGATAATCTCCATTCGCTAAATAACCTAAAAACAAATGCAATTACAAAGAGTAATATATGAAAATATCATACGATTTATATGGAATGGAAAACGCAATACATCATAATTTTGTCGCATTCGGTAATTAATGTCTAACTATCTGTGGTCCTTCGTTTTAAATTATTTAGTTTTTATTCGGCAAAATAAAATTCAAAATTCAAAATATAAACTAATACAAATTTAAATATATATGTGTTGTATTGTAAACTCAATTTGATGACTTTACATCACAACGCAATTTATCGAAAAGTTTGATTCTGTATCCGTGATAGTTGTACCAATAGTTTGACCATATTCCATACGCGGTTCCATCTCGGGTTCCCCAGACTCAGCAGGATCCTCGTACTCAGCAGGATCCTCGGGTTCAGCAGGATCCTCGGGTTCAGCGGGATCCTCGGGCTCAGCAGGAAGTTCAAGCAAACCGTCTCCATTGCCTGGCATCTCGTTCGCCACCTGATCGTCGTTATCCTGATTAGCGTCACCTTGATCGTCGTTATCCTGATTCACGTCATCCTGAATATCGTCCTCCTCATTGGCGTCATCCTTATCGTTGTCAACCCGATCGTTGTTATCCTGATTATCGTCATCCTGATTGTCGTCATCCTGATCTACAGCTACCGTTTTGATTTTCTTGATTCGAGTCATTGAAAAGGGAGATCCCATGTTGACTTGAAAAACATGGAAACGAACCCGTTTTGGAGACGATTCCAAAGTGATTTCATTATTTTCCAAGGTTGATTTATTTGGGGAAAGGCTTCGCTTCCTCTTAACTCGTAGGTCCGGCGATGCAGTACCACAAATTTTTTGAGGGGCTGCTCCTTGAGGGACACTTTCTTCAGGGACATCTTGTTGAGGGACATCTGCTTGAGGAGCATCGGCTTTAGGAGACATCGCTGGCTTATTTGGCGACATCATTGTTTGGGTTTTTATTGGTGAGTTTGTTAACGTTTTGTTTGGTGAGTTTGTTAGTGGTTTGGTTGGTAAATTGTTTGGTGATCCAATTGTTGACTTTATTGAAGATTTTATCGGGGATTCCATTGATGAATTAGTGGCTACCTTGGTCGGCACATTTATCGATGATTCAAGTGTTGCCTTTGTTGGTACGTTCATCGATGATTTCATCAAGGATAATTTTGGCGACTTCGTCGGTAAACTATTTTTAGTCGATATTATTGGTGAGAATGCCGGTGATTCAATTGATGACTGTCTTGACGAAGTCCTGGCGGAGTTTAATGGCAAGTTTGTTGATGATTTAGAATTTGACGTAGTTGGTAAAGTGTCAATTGATGACTTCCGCAGCATCTTCATTGGTGACTTCACTAGTGATTTAGTTGCTGAAGTTGTTGGCGTCTTTATGGGTGGGTTTGACGATGCTTCTATCTCTGATTCCTTTGGTAAGTCAATTGGTGAGTCACGAATACCATCTGGTGGTGTTGAAGTATTGGTTGGAGCAATTGTTGGTGTTTTCATTGGTGGTTTCTCTGTGGTGGTTTTTGGTGTCATTGGTGTAGACGGCTGAGTCGTCTTTTTCGGGGTATTAGGAGCACGAATTGTGTTGCGGCCCCTGATATTAATTAATTTTTGTACCCGTCCAACCAAAGGCGTTTTGGCGCTCCTTGGGGCTCTTGGTTGTCGCAAAGTCCTCGGAGTTGTTGGTGTCTTTGGTATGTTCCGGGCTTGAGGAGCTTTCTTAGGTGTGTTGGGAGGACGAATAGCCTTACGGCCCTTGATATGTCCAAATGTCGGTGGTATACGGTCTGCCAATGAGGAGTTACGCAAGTCCGATGGCTCGGATTCCCGCCTGAGAGCCATGAGCCTGCTGCTCTTCCGGGTCATATGAGCAGGTGTCGATGTCGCCGCCGGCTGGCCAGTGGATATGGAAGAATTCTCGGTGGTCGATAAGTCCTTACGATCTTTTCCTGTTTTGCCTGGCGAAGTTTTGGCGTTTGAATTCATATTGAATACAATATTGATTTCCTTGTTCACGTTTCGTCTTTTTCCGTTTGTGAAAGTGATTTCAAAGTGATTACGAATAATGGAAGGAAAAAGCATGGCCCACTAGATAAAATTTATACGGGAAAAGGCCTACTTTACCAAGTTAAAAATCCCAAAATGAATTGATTAATGTCTTATTTAATAATTTTATTTGTTTTTGAACCTCGCTGCACAAAAATATTAAAGGCCAGAAGACCCAACAGCGAATGGTATCAAATTTTTTGAAGACCACAGTCTGTTAAAAAAGCGGAAGATATTAATTAAATTTAATGCCTGTCTACGAAGGAGCTGCGAAGGCTACTGGCAGGCAAAAGAGCGAGGAGTAACGAGAGCCCATGGAAATAACCGCTGCAAAAACTTTGCCAGCTGTATTGCATTACGCCTTTAATTTCATTACACAACGAGAGGAAAACGGGCATGTCCCGCCCGAGCTGGCCCATAAAATCGAGGGAAACACTTGTAAAGTCTGCCAGGCGGCCAAAAGGGAAGCCCCCCTTTGTGCTATACAGTCTCATATTCCATGGCGCCTCAGCAGCTCGTCCGACATTGCAGCAGCTCAGCGGGGAGCTCCTGATGAGCATGATGTTGGGGGTGGAGTCGTGGCGGGAAAACAGCAGGATCGAGAGCCTCTTGGCGGGATAGAGTTTATTATTTAATACTTTGAACGCCATGCGTTGAAATTAGCAGCCATAAATCAATGAAACGACCCGCACAAGTCCACAATTAGCCGGCGAGAGCGCGACAAACGCTTCGTGTTATATGAACTAGCTTTTTGAGCTAATTAATTCTTGTGTTACCATGCTGGTGTAGATTTTGGCTTAAATCTTGACCCACAACACTTTAGAGGATGGACATGGTTTTGGGGATTTTTTATTAAATTTATTATGACATTTAGAAATAAATAAAATAAAAGACGATGGTCACATCACTTGTGGATTAAATCTTGTAAACCTGGTCCTACCATTTTTCTAGCAAATTACAAAAATACCAAAAAGTAGATAAGCATTGCAAAAAGACGACTAATTATAAATTCCTCTGAATCGGGCTTATGTGGAACATTTCAATTTTACATTTGGTGGAACTTTCGGCGCAATTGCTTAACTAATTCCCCTGGCCTTTTCAACGAGAATGAGTTAGGCAAACAAAATGAGAGCAACTTTCCAGGCACAGGCACACACATTCGGAGGGAATAGACAA
This sequence comes from Drosophila lutescens, assembly GCA_037075285.1. Lineage (NCBI taxonomy): Eukaryota > Metazoa > Arthropoda > Insecta > Diptera > Drosophilidae > Drosophila > Drosophila lutescens. The sequence goes on from JBAMCF010000625.1 coordinate 41,697, forward strand.
GACAAACAGCCAAAGCCAGTTACAACAACGTCGGTGCAGAAAACTTCAACAAGACAAGACACAACACAAGGACAAGGCTAACAGCAGCGGCTGTGAGGTGGGTGGTTGGCTGCTTGTTTGGGGTGGTAAGTGGGCGATGGGCAATGGGGCAATGGGCGGTACAGCTGGCAGCATGCTGGAGCGTTCTGCGTGACGGTTACAGCATGGCAAACAAGATGGGGGTATGGAGAAAACGGGGAGCCACTAGTCCTGGTACTGGTAAACTTCTACAACTAATCCTGACTGATGTTGCGACAATATATATACAAACAAGCATCTGGATACACACTTTTATATAGTACACATCTATATCTATATGTGCTCTATATGTGGAGTGGCACAACACATGCTTTGACTGCTTCGCAGCTACGCTTTGCTGCCTTCCCTCCAGACCCTCCTCCCTGTTTGCAATTTGTGCTGAAGATTTATGCGTTAGCGCAAAAGTTGCATTTCAAATGGATTTATATAAGAATAAGGAAATAATAACACTGGCAGCAGCAGCACTTTCGCAGAGGGTTCAAGGCGAATGCTCTCGCCGTACGTGAGATTCGCTTTCTCTAATCAGCAGCGGGGGATTTTATGAGAAAAACGCTGAGCGAGTAAATGTAATAAGGTGCATACAGAATCTGGTAACTTTATTAGAATTATCTATTTTAATCATAAGGAAATGTACTTTCCCTGTGTCGAAGTCAAGTTTTGTAAATTCATTGGTTTGCAAGTAAATTCGCCTGTAAATTATCATTATTTTGAAAGGCTAACTGAATAATCAATAGTTTTATAGTTTATACGATATTTTTAAATGTTTATAATATTTCATAAATATCATCAAATGAACCACATTATTATAATAGCTTCCGTCAGTTTAGATCAACTCCTTTTTTGCACCCCATGCGTATTTGTTTAATTTCCCATTTGTTTGACCTGCTAATTACCTTATATTGTTGAATAATAATACCAATTTTTGTTGCTTGTTTACCCCGCTTGGTGCCCTGACACTTGCAATGAGCATTTTAATTTTCGCGAGAATTATTATTCGCTAATGAAATTAATTTAATGCTGACAGCCACAAAAATTACACCAATTGGTTGTATTAATTAGGCGTAAAGCGTACCGTGACCTGGGACCATTAAGCAAATTAGTCAGTTAACCTTATTTTCAAGTAAACAAAGCAGATATTGTGCATGGTTGATTGATAATTTTAAAATTTAATTGGATTCACCAACTGCGGAAGAAGAAGGGCAGTTCTTTCAGCTGCAAAACTATAAATAAAATACATGTCCGGGAAAAGTTTCGGAAAATGATTGAATGTATTTTCAAAGTCACAGCTGTGGCTACAAGTTCACCGCACTTTCCACATCCTTTCCACGCCATTCATGTGTGTTTGTGTGGGTGGGTGAAAAGTTGAGTTCGAGTTTTGAGTAATTCAGCGACACATTTTCCGCCCACCCGACGAAATGGCAAACTTAGCTCGAGGGACCTTACGGCGGGTGTACTCGAGATCCTTCGTCTTCATGCCACACAACATAGTTGTTTTGTGTACTTCTCCTTTTCTATTCCTTATACACTGAAAAATTTACATTTCAAGAAGGAAAAACCATTTTAATTAACGACTTATCTTACCTTCTCTCAAAAATTTGCCATTGGAAAATTTAAATTAGTAGTAAATTTTAAGAAATTTAAATAAATATTCGTATGCTTGGCAAACTCACAAAAATACTAAAAATACCAGAAAATACCAGAAAAATAAAACTTCAAAGGATATTTAAGTCAAATATTTAAAATATACCAACTAAGATTTATCCCAGTGAACCTTTCTCTTTCACTCGAGCACATATATGGACTGTAGTAGCTGGGGCTTAATTAAGTGCATAAACTTCTAGTCGAAAATACACGCATGTCGTCCCTTTCTACCATCCGTCGATACACCTTTCCACACAAACTTATCCCCCTCCCCCCCAAACACATATACACACACAGACACATTCGCAGGTTTATGCTTAGGTCCTTTTACTCCTTTTTTAGCTCGTCATCAGTTGCCGTTGTCGCCGGTTCCTTTGGGGCAAGTTTTTGGGGCCGACTTATAAATTTGAAACGCTTTACATTGTTTACGCAATTTGCCTTGGTTACACTCACACAGTTACCGAGTGCGCAAGTGTGGGAAGGAGGTAGCTACATGTGTGTGTGTGTGTGATCCTGGCAGAGTCCTTTGCTAAAGTGTTGCAATTATATTGATTGAATTTTGTGGCAGCAGCGCAGGAGCATCAACAATATTATCCATACGTCACCCAGGGGAGGCATTTCGCAGTGGGCGTGGCAAGTCCTTTCATGATAGCCGATTCACACCTTTTGGCATCTGGGGCTAATTCTCGTCGCCCACCGCTTCATCGCCCTAATGTGTCGGGGGATTCCTGGCCAATTGACTTCGGATATGATTGGCAAGGATATCGAGTTAATCAAGGAGTGAAAGGGTTTGAGTTACGCTGCTTCTTATTGTTCGTATTAAATCTTTTTAAAAGTGAGAAGAGTGGGAAAAGTTTAAAATAATAAGGAAATTATTAACCTAAATATATTTTCTCGTGATAAATATCATTGGCCATATTCTGTCAGCATTTATGACATTCCATTGGCTCCTTGTCAAAAAGCAGCAAACAATTGGCATATTTGTGCACGGGCTGGGCTGTCGAAAAACGTGTGAAAATGTTTGATATATTTTTACAGATTTTCTAATTAAAATTTTTACGCGTGTAAGCCTGCTGTCACAATGCTGACAGGGGCCAGTGGCAAATAAATGAATGGCTCGCTTGCTGCAAACGCGAAATAAATATCTACAAAAGGTTAGCATCGTAATTTGCATCCGCTCACTTATTTTACCATATGTGTGTGCCCTCGAATGCCATATAAATTCAATAAACAAATAAATTAACAGAGTTTGCAACAAATCAGCGGCATATTTGGTTAATTTCCGAATATGCAAGCTACTGGGACTTGCGTCCCGTATGCAAATTGCCTCAGCTAAACTGCCAAAAGTCTGTATTGAAGTTCGTATAATAAAGTGATAAAATATTTATGCAAACACATGGGTGGTCGGTTTAAAATGCCCCCGCCGACATATGGTTTCCCTATTTGCGAGGTAGTAAAAATATATACTAAAATATATTCCAAGTTAAAAATATAAAAGGGGGATTATTAAAATATTTTACAAATTTATCTAAAATTTTTCAATCAATCCAGTTTATGAGCTCTTAAAACTTGATATATTCCCTGATAAGACGTTAATAAATACCAAAGTTCATTAGAAACCATGCTTATCCTCCGGTCAAAGAGCATCAATTATTCAGAGTGTGGATTGTGTTCGAGGCTGCAGCTCACCTGGATGTGATATTTGCATAGGCCGCGCATTTTGTGATTAACAGCTTCCCAAATATAATTACGATATTCCTGATTGCATGTGTATGTGAATGGCTGGGTGCGTGTATTAGTGCATTGCATGGCTCAATAATTACATTGTATTTATTTAAAACAGTTTTCCGATAGTTGCCGTGGGTTATTCCCACTTTACCCCATAGTTCTCCCCAAATCCATACATAAACCGTTCCCACACATAATTGTTGCAGTTTATTTTGCTGCTAAAATCAGCGCAAACTATTTGCAGAGCACACTCACACACACATACACAGGCAGGAACATCAATATCGAGAACACTCATACGATGTTAAGTTTGATTTGCTGCAAATTGCATGAAGTGTTGTCGATTGGTTGCTGGGGTTCCGAAATTGAGGGGTTTGGTTACTTCATTATATGTACTTTCAGCCATGCAGGGGTTTATCAATCAAACTGCATATTCCAGTTCATGTATGAATATTTCGTTGAGTTTGCAGTTTAATTTTATGGTTCGATTTGGCTCAGTTACCCGATAATACCTATAATGCTCTCAGTCAGCTGAATATTGCAAGAGCGAGCTAATTAGTGGCACATTGGCCGTTGTAAATATGTTTTCAGACAGGTAAAGGCTTTATATGGTGTATATATAATATTTATGTCACAGTTTTTTAGAAATAAAGAAATATGTTCTAATTTTTTGTTAAAATTTATTTTTTTAGGCTATTTTCAAAAATTATAAAAAGCCAGGACTTAAGGACTTAAGAACTGTTTTTCCCTTTAGGGTGACCTTTCACCATGATTAACCGAAACCATTGCTTTGAAAAGCTCATATATATTCCGTCACTTAATCCCCAATCGGTCTGTAACTTAAATTCATCTGCCGTTGGCCATATATATTTATTACTATTTATTGGCTTATGAGTCTGACAGAAACGATATCAATCGCAGACTGTGGCCAACAAGCAGACACAATCAAGTTCAATGTTTAAGCCGCTTAAACTGCGACAAACAAAGGAAAACTCCCCCGGGAAGGGGGTGAGAAAGTATAAACCCACGTAAGTATAAACTTATAGAGAATTATGAGTACGTACTGTTCTCAGCCAACCTGTCTGCGCAAAAGTTTCATTGGCAAGCGATAAGTTGACCAAAGTCCCCGTCGCACAAAGAACCCCAGTGTCGTAGGTTTTGTGCTGAATTTTCCAGTTTGCGAGCTTAAGGTTGCTCGGAAAAAGTGCTCGTGAACACACCTTAAGCCGCTTGTGGCCAATTATTATCGAAAACCCCAATTAAATGTAGCCATTGTCCTTCGCCAATCGAAATCTCCACGAACTTTGGTTATTCAAGAGCGGCTGGCGCCCCGAACCACTCTTAAACGTTTAATTAATTTTGAAATGAACGCTAAAGTTTGCGACTTTATCTGGGCAGGTGAAACTTTAAAGAGATAGGCCTTCGCCGAAAACTAGCAGTAACTTTTTTGGTTAAGTCTCACGAAGACTTTGGATTACTTTGAAGGCGACAGAAGACAGAACTTTTCTCAGCATAAATTCTTAAGAACATTTTTTTTCACAACTAAACACTTTCGGTGGGAAAACTTGTGTTCGAGCCGTTTAAAAAGGGTTAGACCTTGGCGTTGGGCTTTTAATTAGAAGTCGGCGGGAAATGGACATAAAATATGTAGAATTCGGAATTCCTGCCTGACAGTGTTCAGGGAGTAGAGGGTGGGTATTTTAAATGTTATGGAGTCTGGACGGTTTTACAAATTATTTGATTGAAGAAAAGATATTCTGGCTGAATTTTATTTAATTTTAATCTATATCATTTTATTTAATTTTTAAATAAAGGAAACTATTTTACAACTGCATTTAAGATGAACTTCTTTTTTTTACCGACTTCTTTTTAAATTACCACTAAGAAGTGCAACAATAACATGGAAATCTAAAAGCAAAGTCATCGGCAAATGCCATCAAAGGCAACTTCTTCACACAGAGAATTTAATTGCCATTAGCAAAAAAAGGAGCCGGTTATCGGAGTATCGTCAAGTTCGTTTGGGAAGATTATCCACACGAAGAAAACGCATTACCTCATTAGTTGATAGAAAGCAATTTCCACTACATTTTTCTAGATTGCCCTTTTGACTTATAATTCTCTGACAATAACTAAAGTCGAGGCTATCTTTTTTTGTAACATCTATCTTTATAAATATGTGGATTTCTATCTGAGCTTGTCTGAAAATAAAATTTATTTATCAGTAAAATGTATTAAAATTAAAAGTGTTGTTTTACCACTTGTTGAAATTATTTTCAAGACATTCCTTTGTAATTTTTTTCTCCGTGCACTGCGAGATTGCAGTTAGGAGCTGGGACCTCGCTTCCTGTCAGCCGTCGATGAGAGTTCGTGTCCTGGCCGGAGAGCTGCTCAATGTGCTGTGGCTAGGAGCCAGCGAAGCAAATTGTTTTTAATTAAAAGTAAACAATATCAATTCGTTCGACAGTTATCCGGTGATGCTGCCGACATGGCCGGGTGCTCAAGGGGCAGAGGCGTTGGACGTGAAGCGTCCAGGACCAAACTAGGATGCATTGTTCTCGGGGGAGCGATTAAGCGGGTAGCAAAACAAAATTATCAAGTGGCATCGCCGAGTGCAACTTTGACATGGCCTGTTCATTTATATATCCCAGCCCAAACACTTTTCTACTGCCCCCAACATTCCCCGATTCCCCGACAATTATTAATTGTCTTGTCGTACCGAACGGGATTATTTTAAAGTTCATTTTACTTGTATTTTCTGTAAGTTTGCTCTGCAACTCCTACATATTTTATTTGAAACTTTGCCGTGCTTACTTTTAATTTGTCTGCGATATCGAGAAGTTTGTTTTGTAATTTTTATTTTGACTTCATTCTTTTCATATCGTAAATGAATTGATGAAGTTTAAAAAAGTTAGGAAAACGGATGGTGTCTGTTTATTAGTTCAGAGCGTAAAGTATTTGTAGAGTTTATTGCTATTTTGATACAGGGAAATGCTTAAAGCTTTAAGTTTACTAATGATGGATGAAAATGTATTTACTTAAAAAGTTCAAAAGTATAGAAATATTAAATTGTATTTAATTTCGCAACCAAATAATAAATGAACCACATTCCAAATTTTTTTTTTGAAATATTCAATTTCAATGCAGGAAATGTCACAATTTTACAGCCTTTCCTTTAAACAATTTCCATTTTCCTCGGAAGCAGAAGAGGGTGGTGTCAGGTCAGCCTCATCAGCATTAAAAAGTCCAGCACCCGCAGTTGGATGTTGGATATCTTCCTAAGGCCCCGCCATTTCCCAAATGGGGCGTTGCCTTGACTCCGTTTCGAATATAACTGCGTCCAACTATTTATTTTTATGGCTTAATGTTGCTACAGTTTCGTCTGAGTGTGTGCCGTAAATGTTGTCATACAAATATGTGCAAATTGCTCATTTCAAATGTTAGCAAAAGCTGAAATGAGGAGGGACAGGCGAAACGTTTGGGGGAAGGGGAAGAAATGAGTGTGTAGGCAAATTGCCTGTCAAAAATTTTGTAGACAATTTGCTTTTTTTTGTGCCATTATTGTTGTGCTTTTTTTACGGATGTACATGGCCTGATGCTTATCAGAAATGTTTGACACAATTTTCGCAATAAAAAAGTATGATGTGTTTATTTGCAATGCGTTGTGCACAGCGAGACAGTTAAAAGTTTGGGTTTGAAAAATCGATTTATAACGCTAAATATTTATCAGACAGTTGCTTACACTTGTCATTGTTTTATTTTAAATATGTATATTAAAAAAAGTTATTAGAAATATTAGATTATCGTAGGATTATCGTTAGGAGGGCACATGCCCTCACCTCGAATCTCTGGGCCAAATATGTGCTTTCGGTTACCAGTGAATTTGCAATCAAGCTGGAGATTGTGTGTCCCGAAATTGGGTTATTCCCCATGCAAATCAATTATCTGAAAACTTTCGAGTCAACTTTTCACATGTCCTTGCTGGCGCACAAATAGTAAAAATGATTTTCATATATTCTGTCGACTTTGGGGACATTAGAGAACCTAATGAGTTCGAAAGGAAACTTAAATCAATTAGTCAGCAAACGATGATGAATGAGTGGAGCGGATATTTTTCCTAAAAACTTTTCATTTTAAAGAGCAGGCAGCAACTTGTGCTAGAATATGTATGGCAAGGAGTTCCCCGAAGGGTTACTTGTTGTTTTTCTGCCTATCACGGCTTTTCGTAGCTGGCATTTTCCATTTTCCCTGACTTCCTATCCACTCCATGCACTCTTCTTTCTCAGAGTCCCACTTTTAACAGCAGGCGACTGGTTAATCTTTGTTTTTTTTAAGTGCCAGAAAAATTGTGATTAAGATTTAAGTCAGTCAATTATTAAATTTTATTTTCAAGTGATGTTAGTGGATAAAATATATACAAAATAAAATTCAATTTTTTTTTAAATTTAAATTAATAAAATTAAATGGGAAATTAAATGGGAAATTCTTCTTATTGTCTATTTTTGGCGATTATTTTACAAAGAGTATCTGCAGTTCGTCCTTTTTTTCCGTGTTTGTTCATCTTTTCTCCAGTTGTTTTTCCCCTGACTGCTTTGTATGCAGCGCCTGCTATCAGTTGTTGGATTTTCAATACCCGAGTGCACTTTTGTGCCTCAACAAGCCCAAAAGTAACACTCGCGCGCCACGAGATATGTACGAAATGTATTATCAACGCCAACAATAGCAGCCAAATGCATACCCACATACATATGCCGGGGCCAAAAAGGTGGAAAATGCTAAACGAAGGCATATTCAAAATGCCGCCACCGTTGGGGGAATTGTACAAAAAAATCCCTGGAGCCGACGACTTTAAGGGCAGATCGTCCTTCGTTCTAAGGCTGCATGTAATTTGCTGTTTGAACAACTTGTCGCTGGTGACATTTTGGCAGAGCCAGAGCCTCAACTGGGAATGAGACTGGCACTCGGATGGGAATCTGGGCCCGCCTAACTAACTTCCTGTACATGGCTGATGACTTGTTCGAGCACTATCCCCGGCATCCCCATCCCATCCCGTGCCCCCCGTCATCTTTTGTCCTGCCAAGCTCGTGTGTGCAGGCCACGTTGTCGGTGACATACTCCGCCAAACGAGAATAGCTGCAGCTCCATCTACATCTGAACATCTGAAGGAACCTGTAAGTATCAGCGCAACTGTTGATGTTTGAGCTGCAGCCGGCATCTACACTCGGAATAAAAATCACCCGAAATCCAGCAAGACACAGATGTGCACTTAAAAAAAAGAAAAAATGCATAAATATATAAAATATTGGAAAATATCTAGATAAAAATATAAAAAAAAATTAGCTATCATTAATCCTTCGAAATCTATAACAAATATTTACTAAATATATAAATGTTATCATAAAAATAGATGAAAACTTAAATATAATCATAAAAATATATAAAATGTTTACTTACTTGATATTTTATGATTTTATTTTTATTTACTTGCCAAGCTAATTTACTTAGAATATTAGAAAAACCTGTCCTTTCTAACGTTTTCTTTGCGTGTATGTTGACTGCGAGCTGTGGAGAGAACCTTCGGCAAAGAGCTGAAGCTTGGAAAACGTTGGGAAAAGCCAAGGCTCCGTTATAGATACATCATGGTTGGCTTGGTTTCGGTTTTTGGCCTGTCCCTGCCCTGCCCTGCTTTTCTATACCTCCGCACGCTTTTTTGAGCCTGTGTATCAATCCGACAACGTGCCACTTGTTAACGCACAATGGAGTCCTTTTCAGAACGTTGATTGATATGCCCTGCCTGCCAACAGGGCGATTTTATTCCGCTGCAGGCCTGGGATATGTGTAGTCGCAATTTAGGCGCATTTGCTTGTTCTGTTGCCTGTTGAGTATTTCTCAGATTGGAGAGTGAAAGGGTGCTAAAGCAGAAAACACAAGATCAAACTGATGTTGAAATAAGTTGACACAATCTTGAAAAAAATTCTATAGAGGTTTTATTGCTGTTTTTTAAAAAAGCTTGAAAGTTATCGATACTTTCGATATTTTGACAATATCGATTCCATAATTTCGATGTTTTGAAGGGAAAACACAATTAAGTAGCACTACTTTTTATAAAAAATATGATCAACTGAACCTTAAAAAAATATTATTTTGAGATACCCCTTGGCTTTATCCATAAGCCCCGTTATTAATGACCTGTATATCCCTGAGTTTTATTCATAGTATTCTCATTTTGGTTTCCCTGTGCATATTTTCAAGGACTCGCACCTTTTTAGAAAATTTTTGAAAAATATTGACACAGCCATTATGTAGCGCGCTCAAATTAATAGCAATGACAAGGTAAACACTTTAGACCAGCGATGTCTTTCAGGTGCGAACTTTCTCTTTTGGCAAATCTCTTAAATGCTGTTTGCGTGTGTGTACGTGTCTTTGTTGGCAAATTAACACACACATTCAGGGGCATACGTGAGCCTACACAAACATATACACAGTGGGCGCAAACAAAGGACCTCGCCGCCCACCGCCTACCGCCACGCCCACCTTTCTATATGCGGGCGGTGTATTTATTTGCGCCTTTGAGTGGTTTACGCCCAACTGCCTGCCAGCTATAGCTATCCTACCGGCACATCCACATCCACATCAGCATCAGCATCAGCATCACCATCACCATCACCATCAACATCCACATCCTTTCACATGTCACCCGCCAGTTTTCATGGCTTTTTTATGCGCCTGCAAATATATTTGCTTTCACTTTACACTTTTGCAAACAGTTTTTTAAACAACTTTGGTGGCGAACAAGCTGAATGGAAAGGGTACATATTTATGAGTTTAATTGGAGACCCGCTATTCATCGCTACTCTCTTCTGTGAATACTGAAAGCCTTTGGCTAAGGTTAGGAAAATCTTTTGTAGATCATATGGGATTTTAGAAAATATCTGAAAAAAGTAATTTTGACCTTGTGGGAAGTAAGGATTAAGTGTTCCAAACATTTTTCCTTCTCAAATCCCTCTTTATTATTTATTTCACAGATTTGCTTTTAATGTAAATATTTATTTTGCTAATTGGCTATAAAATATCCTTTGTTTCCTTTTCCTATCCTTTAATGAAGGCAATTTTCTTACCACAGACAGGTTGGTAAGCTAATTTATAGAGTTTTAAAGTTGATTGACGTAAATAATCTTCAAAAAGTTTGCATCCTTTTTAGGGTAATTATTAAGTTATTTTACATCGAAATCTGACTCGCCATCTGGTTATTATGAACAATGAATGGAAATTTTTCACAAACGCGTTCTTTCATTTTGGTTATTGCTAGACAAATAAAACTTTTTACCCATCTAGTTTAAAATCAATAAACAATGCGGGCATTTTTACAAATTTTCGGAATATTATGCAATGTAAATAGGGCAATGTTCGGCGCAAACTTTGAAATGAAAAAGAAAGGAACGAGGAAAAATTAAATTATTGTAAAATAAAACAAAACTAGACAACAATCAACTTTTTCGAACAGACTGCGCACTGGGCGCTTTTAGCTTGTTTTTCAGCTTTTCCAACACACCTGTTACCACAACACCAACAAAACAACACCTTGCCTCAAGTTTTTCTTTTGCATTGCAGTTTTTCCGAGTTTCGGGGTTTGTTTGCTTGTCAATGCAAAATGGCAGAAGGGAAAAACAAGAAACGACTGTACTTGATAATGCTCGGCGGAATTGTATAATGTAATCAAATTGCAAAATAATTTGCATTTTATATAATAAAGTTATTGTGTTGTGCTGAAAATGGTCGAAACGAAGTGAAGGTTTTTTTTTGCTTTATGAATTGTTTTTATTTCTATAACTTTTGGCTTATGCGTATAAATTATAAATATTTTTTGTTAGACTTTTAATGAAAAAGCTATTGTTTTGGTTTTAGGTATTTTTTTAGGATGTTTTTCTGACTATTCAGTGAAACCATAATATTTAGTATAATATAATAATAATACTATTTTGTTTAATGACTGTTAACCTAATAGGAGCTTGAAGCCCTTAAGTCGCAATAAGCACGCCAATTTTGATGTTAGATGTTATATGCCGAGTGCTGCCACTTAAACTTGACATGAGCAAAACACTAACATAACAAGGAGATGGCTTGCATGTCCTTTCACATGAACAGCTCATAAAAATGCGATGCGAGCTGACAACACTTTTGTGCTTTATGTGTTAACCGAGTCGAGGAGTCCCTCCTAAGCGAATTCCACCCACCCGAAGCCCCATCTTTTCACCCGTTCAGGTGTTCAGGTTTCATGCCTGCAGCGCTACCCCCTCAACTTTCTCGTCCAAAACAAACGAGATATATATGATATACGGCGTGTGTGACGGGGATTCCCCCTTTTCTCGTTTGAATGGGGATGTGTTAATTACAGAAAAATTGCGAGAATTTGTATTATTTACTTTGCTATCAGCACTGAAGCTGCTGAGCTTTTCTTTGTTCGCCTCTTGTTGCGTGTCGCCTGTATAATTGCAGGTGTGTCAGTGAAGGATGTTGTCAAGGATATCTCAGCCGGTTAAACATATTTGCATTAGGGCAAGGATTTCGTGTGACTGAGATAGCTGAGCTGACTGTTGCGTGTTAATACAAGATACCTTTACTTCAATAAAGGAATAATATATTTAAAGGTTTAGGTACGATTATAGGTATTTACTTAAAATCAATTTAAAATAAATTAATACTTTTTAGAAACGATACTTAAAAAAATCATTTTCATTTTTTGGCATGTTAATTACAAGGAAATAATTACTTTGTAATTATTATATTTTAGAGTAGGAACCCACCAGTAAATAACGTAATCATAATATTTATGACGTGTAGATAATATTTTTAAAAATGGTTTCCTCCGCGCTTGGCAATTATTCGCCCATCTCAATAGCCAGTTAGGATCAAGGTTTTCTATCATCCATTTTGGCCCTTCGGCATTCTTCTTTGGCATTCCATTTTAATTGTCTTTGTCGATTTGGCCAAGGCTTTTGTATGTGTGTGTGTGTGTATGAGTATTTGCGGCATTGTCCTTCCGATTCCGAATCTTGTTCTTGGTACTCGGGTCCTTGGCTCTGTTGTTATTGCATTCCTTTGCTTTGGTTTTTCGCAGCGCGTAAATAAATTTCATATCATGACATTTATTACTGACCCTTAAGCCCCCACCGCCACCCAAGCCCCCTGATCCGCCATCCGCAATCCAAAACCCACAAGCCCGATACATGTGGGCCTGGAGATTACCAACAGTTTTCCCCCGTCTCTCCGACAGTTTTTCCCATTCCCAACGGTTTCCCAATGGCTTTTTGCACAGCCGCAGCGGTTACAATTTTCATTTAAGATTTGTTTTCGCTTTTTTAGTTGTTTTTTTTTCTGTTTTCTGCTTTCTTTTTTTTTGTGTCAGTTCCTCTTTGGCCTTACACACACATACTCGTACATTTGATTTATTTTAGCACTCAGGGGGCGGGGCAGTGGGCGGAGGGGAAGTTGGTCAGGTTAAAGGGCGAACAATGACGAGAAATGCAAAACAAATGCAAAGGAAATGAACGAGGCCTGAAATGAATGCGCAATGAATGGCCCAAACGAATGAAAAGTGTGTGGAGATGAAGACGAAGATTAAATGTAAGTGGACGTCGCACAGAAACAATTGTAGTTAATTTACGCGTAGCGTAGAGAGAAATGCATAACAAATTAATGAGAATTCCAGCGTAAATAAGAGCACTGCGGGAATATATTGTACATAAGAAATTTCAATAAATTTAGGCCAAACCAAGCCAAGAAATGAAATAATAAAACATTTTGACCTTAGAAAATTAAATTAAAAATAAATATTAATTAAAGATTGAGTAATATAACTATTTTTTCTTTATTTATTAATTAAGTCATAATAACTAAGATAATATTAAGGGAAAGACTAAATAATTTTTTACTTAAGATTTATTATATTGCCTAAAAGTAGGCAGTGAGGGAATCAACTTGAATTTCTTATTCTAAATATATTGTGGCATACTTTTAGTGACCTTTAAAAAAGATTTAAAATCCCTACTGGTTTCAATTTATTGATCAGTGTTATATTTGCGATCTCATTACTTTGTTCAGTGCAGGGAAAGTACTCAAGACCCGGTCCATGCTTTAGGGCCTGGGCCTTGGACCTCCTTTGTCCTCTCGAGTATCCTCTCTTTCAAAGTTTACTTGACTGTGAAATAAGCGGACAACGAGAGATCTCCAGCCTGAATGGTAGGCAGTGAAAGGAATGAAAGCTGAAAGCAAAAAAAGAACGCATTGTCTTTGTCTTTTGCATAATTTATTTATATTTTCATTTTCATCGGGCGTAATTCGCGTTGTTAAAATGAAGGAGCGGCAGCGGGCAGATGCCTACATTTCCGGCTCAGCAAATAATTACAAGTTTAATAACAAATTTAATATTGCTCGGCCTCGAAGGCCGGTCATTTTATTTATTGTTTACCCTTTGTGCCGCCTTTTATCCTGGCACGTGCACGTGTGTGTGTGTGTGTGTGTGTGAGTTCCTTGCTTCGTGCCACCTTTAACTGTTTATATTCGCACACGCTCCTTGCCTTTTAATGAGCCAACAACAATGTGCATGTCCTTCGTTCTTCGTCCTGCGACCCTTTTATTTGCTGGCCATTCGCTTACAGTCCCCGTAAGTCGCCATTGAAGCTTCAGCACACACACACAGTTATTTCGTCCTTTCGTCCTTATTTACACTTGTCAGCCCCCAAACTCCGGCAGTCACAGAAGTTACATGCTCTTTGTCGCTCTTTAAGTCGTCTGAAGAGCTGTTGGCCTTGCAATTAGTTGAGGAGCATGTCAGGCATTCTTCTGCTTGTTCCGCCTGCTGCAGCGCCAATTTTGATGGCAACATCGCGCCTCGGGGCCTCTTCAGAGTTGCTCACTTGAAGAAGTTCCCGAGGAGCGTTACTTACTCAGATGCTCCGACTAATTGCCAAGTCAAGTTCTCGGCCAGCACAACGACAAGAAACAATTGTTTTGTATATGGAGTCGCATTAATTATTACAGAAATATTTCAATGGCTTTAATTAAAATATCCCTTGGGTTTCCTTGAGCTGTGTTGAATAGAAGGAAACTTAAATAGCAGAACAAAATCGGTTTCTGATACTGAAACTACTTTGTTTTTCAATTATTGATATAAACTTTAAATTTAGACGCTCGGTTTTCGGAAAAGGAAAGGAATTAGAATATGACAAAAATATTTTTTTTTATTTCTTTATAGTAGGTACTCAATTTTCTGTAAATTTGTTGATCCTGCTCGAAATTATAAATTAAATAAACTGTTTTTTTGACACTATCATACATAATCTGGGAAAAACAGAAAATTGTATTTTATTTAAAAAAACCAACACAAATTTCGCTGTTAAAATCAGAAGAATGGGTAAGATCCACCTTCTAGTTAAGTAACTTCTGTCTAACTGCTTCCTTCAGCTGCCAAGGGCAAGATAAAGGAACTTCAGCTGGATCCGCCGCTCTTCGTGACCTGTGACCTCGACCAGTTTCGCGATCCGAACAAGAAGAGAGCCGCCAACGATGCCTGCGAGGAGCTGGACAAGCTGGATGCCCAGGACGAGATCAGTGTGTCGAGCATTATCTCGGCCCTTTTGCAGCCGATCGAGCCCTCGGATGATCAGTTCAAGGAATGCGACTGGGGCATCAACCCGAAGCAGTTTCTGCCCACCAAACAGGCGGTGATCTTCAAGGAGCAGCTGTTCATTTCGAAGCTGCGCAACACCAACTGCAAGTTAAACGAGAACCTGAAGATCTTCTTCGAGCGCGAGCTGGAGCAGATTGGCCGGTTCTGTCTGAATGTGGAGGAGTCCTTCGACGGCTATGTGATCTTCAGCAGCAGCAAGATGAAGAAGGGCAAGGGGGTGGTGGAGTGCGGCCATCAGTTGAAGGGCAAGTACGACGACAAGTTCCTGCTGATCTGCGAGAAGAGGTCGGAGTTCGATCGTATCGACAATACGCGGGTGGAGAAGACTTTGGAGTTAAGGAATCATGCGGACCTGATGCTAACCGCCATTCGCGAAACTAGAATCAACGAGGAAGTGCAGCGCTTCAAGGCTCGCATCGATATCAAGGATCGCGACCATGTCTTCGTCCTCGATGGCGGCATAATGCTGCTGATGCGCCATTTGGTGGCCAATAACTTTGTGGGCAACTTCGAGTACTACACGATGAACCTGTACGGTCGCGTCCTCCGCTGCAATCTGGTGGTCTCCAAGGAGCGCAAGATAGTGCGCATCTTCTATCGCACCTACAAGAACGTCGTGCAGATCTTCACCCAGCAGTGCTTCAACGACGAGCTGCAGGACGTGGCCGAAACATTCATGACCCCCGAGGGTCGCATCGTCCTGCACTACTGGCGGGGCTACAACTACCTCCTGCACGCCGCCTGCATGCCGCCGAAGCGAAAGGAACCCATTCTCCCGAAACTCGAACTGTGTTGGCGCCAAAACGAGCAGCTGGCCCGGAAGTTCCGAGAGCTGAAGGCCCTCAACTACGAGAATGCCACCAGCTATCTGAGCAGCAACTCGCAGCTGGCCGACTTTATGCAGGACTACGTCCTCAATCTGCTGCGATACAAGCCCACCAATGTCCTCGAGTTCTCCATCATGTTTTTCCAAAATATGGCCAAGTGAAATTAGCTAACTGGGTTATTTTCCCTCTAAATTTATAGTTTTCAAGGGGTATTAAGTTACACAAAAAGATCTAAGGCTCTCTCTTGTATTTATATTGTTGTACATCAGTTTTGAGTTTCAATGGTTTCAAAATAAAGTTAAACAAGAGAGAACGCTATAGTCGGGTTGGTGTCCCGACTATCTAATACCCGTCACTCAGCTAAAGGGAGTGCGAACGCTGTACTCGGGTTGGTGTCCCGACTATCTATTGGGGCTAAAGGGAGTGCGAGGGAGATAGATATATAAACAATTTTGATTGCGTATAACTTTTTAATGAATGGTCCGATTTGAAAAATGTCTTCTACATTTCGATAGGTATTAATAAACACTATAAAATGGCGTTTATATATTTTTAAAATCTTAAAAGATGTGGCCTCCAGACACATTTGAAAATCGTTTATGGCGATTGTGGGCGTTAGGGGGGCGTGGCACCTCGATGAAACAAACTTGCGCTGCGTAGGAAGCCCAAGAATATGTGTGTGAAATCTCAACCTTCTAGCTTTTATAGTTTCCGAGATCTCAGCGTTCATACAGACAGACAGACGGACAGACAGACAGACGGACAGACAGACGGACAGACGGACATGGCTAGATCGACTCGGCTAGTGATCCTGATCAAGAATATATATACTTTATGGGGTCGGAAACGCTTCCTTCTCCCTGTTACATACTTTTGCACGAATACAATATACCCTTTTACTCTACGAGTAACGGGTATAAAAAGTGAAATATTTAATATTTCTGAAAAGCTGCAAAATCTTTTACATAGACTATTTATATTGCTGTGTAAAACGTATAACACAATAGAGTAACCGTTGCCAATAGCCCAAACCTAACAATATGGCATCCCAGCAACCTAATTCTTTGTTTGCGACCTTCAAACAATCGCTCGAAATTTTCAGTTTTCAGTCTGTCCCCAAACACCAACCGAAACACATTCGTAAATCCTTTACACTCCATCTGATTTTTGTTAATTTTACAAGTTTGTTAAAAGTTGACCGACGATGAATTGCTTGGAGAAGAAGTCGCCGGAGGCGAGTGCCGAGTGTAAGGGCAAGACCATCGAGCTGAATCCGGGATCAGCTTGTCCAGCTCCGCTTATCTGTCCCCTGCCGACAGAGCCACCCTCCCACCGCCTGAAGCGGCCACCGCAGCCCGCCCTCGTGGCCCTGACCCCTCACCCTGATGAGGCCGCCCAGCTGCACCTGGTGCAGAACATCGTAGGTGCCGCCCAGGAGCACCAGAAACTTCAGGGGGACCTTCAGGCGGGCGTTGACCAGCAGCAGATGCAAATGGCCGACATTCGGGCCGAGCAGTACAAACAATCGCAGAGGCCGGTGAGAATGGAGGAAGTGCAGTTTGCGGTGAGTCTTAATGGGTATCGTAAATTATATTTTAAAATATTATAAAATCCAGCTCGAAACCATTCATCAAAATGTACCAAGTGGTCAGATCTATTTAGATTTCGGAAAAGAATAAATGCAATTTTGTAGTGTTTGTTTTTCAAATCGGAACATTCATTAAAAAGTTATGACCAAATAAGAAAGGTTTGCTGCATGCATATCTCCATCTCTCTCGCACTTGTTTTGGCATTCTCTCTTGTTATTACGTGAAGTATTATTTTTATGACCATTTCCTTTTGCCTCAGCGTACAATGGATCCTGAAGCGGATGACCTCCGAAATCCGCCATGTTATTTGCCCCAGCAGGGTGACGAGTTGCCCCACAAGGACCAGTTGATGCCCATGGGTCCCATCGGGCCGTGGGCCTCGGGCAAAGTGGACTGGAGCCCCATGGCGGGTATTACGGGCACAAGACCCGTTGTGGATCGCTACTCAATCACCCGATATAGTCCGAATGAGTGGCGAACAAGGAATCACGAGACGGTGCAGGTGGTCAACGGAAGTCTGGGCAGGGCGGATAAGTAAGGCAACAGATACAGATTGGATCTCTATAACTTTTTTTCACATCTTAATCCACAGAAACCGCTTCAGCTCAACCACCGAGTTCCTGAGACTCTCGGCCCTGGTGGCCAAGACGCAGAATGAGACCACCGACAAGCTGAGGATCCGCTCTCAGCTGATTGGCAAATGGAAGAACACCCTGGAGAACGCGATCAAGGCAATGGCCGATGAGATCTCCACCATGGAGGTGGAGCGCATAAAACTGCGTAAATCGATGGTGGTTCTCGGTGTTCCCGAGTCGATTGCCAAGGAGTGCATAGAGAAGAGGGCCACAAGGCCGGATACCGAGTTGGTCCGCGATCAGGTGGAAGAGGAGCTGGTCAACGAGCTGGCCCTAATCGCCGAGATCCGCAGGCTGTTGATGAAGACCCTCGACGACTTTAATACCCAGCAGGTGGAGAATCGAACGGCTAGGCAGCGCCTCGAATACGATTGGAGTGACAAGAAGGAGGCGTATGAGATCGATACCCTGAACACGGGGCTGAACAATTGCTCCAGGACGATAATGTTCCGACCGGGAGCAGTGCGACAGCCACCGGAGCAGGCTTCGGAGAAGTACTGGGAGCACTTCAGCATGGAGACCCTCGACGATTGCGAAAAGTGCCGCCTGAGGTCGGTGACGCTGCGGAATACGCTGAACGCAACGCTGATGAATGCGGCCCGGGATATTCGCACGCAGGCCGATGTCGTTGAGAAGGCGCTGACCTCCAGGATCAACTGCACCCAGGAGGCGGTGCAGCGTTTCGAGAACGACTTGAAGCAAATCCTGCAGGGCCTGGCCGATGTGGAGAACCGCATTGAGCAGATGAAGCGACGCATTGCCTCCTTCGACGCCTCCATGAAGGTGGCCCAAACGCGCATGGACAACCGCAGCTATCGGCCCAATGTTGAGAACTGCCGGGACTTGGCCCAGCAGGAGCTCATCGACGGGGTGCACACCATCCAGAGCAGCGTTTCGGCCCTGCTCCACGAACTGGAGGAGGCGGAGCAGGTCAAGACGGAGCTGGTCAACTCCCGGGCCCGCCTCGAACGGGAAATTATGCTGAAGAGACGCAGCCTGTTCATCGATCGGGAGCGCTGCATGCTGATGCGATCGCATTATCCATCGGCGAATACTCTGAGTGGTTCCGCCACATCCTAAATGAACCCCCTTTTGGAGGTGTCTAAATTGTGGAGTATTACCAATTTGACTGGGGATCTCTAAATTGAGTGTGTTAAGTGAAATCATATGAGGTTTTATAACCACTCTCTGACTAAATGGGTATTCCAAATTTACAAGTGCTTAAATGTGTTAATAAATGTTGTCCTGTTGACATAACCAAATATCTTTATGGAATATTATTGTTTCAAAGGTATTGTAAAGTGTATCCTAATAACGACAATCTCTTTACAAAATGGTGAAATGGCACAAAAATAAACAGGAAAGAACGCCATAGGAGTGTGAGGTGAAGTTATGCAAGCAGTATATCGACAGCTTGCACTGCTTGCATTTCATTATTAGCTTTGCTCATAACTTTTTAATTAACAGTCAGATTTTAAAATTTTCTTCTACATTTCGATAGATATTACTAAGCACACCAAAATGGCATTTTCCCTTCTACAAAACATGTTAGGATGTAACGGGTAAAAAAAATCAAAATAATGTTCAGAAAAACATTATTCCTAACATATTACAAACAAACGTAAACAAATAATTTATTCTTCCTATACTTATTATAATGTTCTTAAATAAATTCATTCTTATCATGTTACTTACACTTAAGCCCAATTTGGAATTGCTATTTATTTTGAGTGCCTTGGGTGTTTTTTGGGGGCCTTTTAAAACCATACCATTCAAGCATCTAATTTGCGGATTTCGGCATTAGCCCCGGAGCTCTTAAGTTCTTTTTAATAAATGCAATAAAATGCCATTAGAGGGCAATCAGACACGTTTGGAAATCCATATAACTGAAAGAAATATGTTGCCAACTTCCCGGCACACACCCCACACACACGTGAGTGTGTTGGATGCTGGATGTTGGCCCAAGTACTTACCGAAACACGTTCAACAGCTAGAACAACACGTACTCAATTTAGAGATACACGCCCGGGAAAGGAGAAAGGGGAAAGAGCAAGGAGAAAGCGGTCTGATATTGATACAGAGGTGGTTGAACATTCGTTAATGTTTGCCTTCCTTGGAGCGGTGCAAATATAGGGACAGTTTGGCCCGATCCCCGATTGCTCGGGGTGCTCGTAGCACACGGAATATACAGAATATACATGTGCAACGATTCGGCTGGGAAGCCAATAAATTACAAAGCGAACTGCGGATGGCATGCTGGAATTTCAAATTTCCAATTGAAAATGGAAAACGTTATGGCTCATTGAAGACATTTTCCTTTTTGCATTGTAGTTGCCATATTCGTCTACTATTTCCGAGTTGGTCAAAGGTCACAGCGATACACTGAAAAAATAAGTAACTGCCAGAGAAGGCGACATGTCTCCTGTCTGTCTTGAAGTCTCTCCTGCGTTTTCCTTCCTTCCTTCCGTATACGTGCAAAACACTCGTCGGCCAAGATTTATTGCCCTAGAACGTGTTGTTTCTCATGTTGGCCAAAGCTGCCACTTCCAAAGGGTTGAGGGCTTGCGGAAAACATTTCCAGATGGATTCTCAAGAGGTTTTCTTTTACCAAGGTCAAGGACAGTCGATGATGGATCGGTTACATTTTAATTGTTGAGCAAACAAGCAAGATTTACTTATCAGTGTTTCGTTGTTCATAAACATTAAAGAACTTGGGATAAATATTATTTAAATGCATGAATATATGGGGTAATTCCTTAATCTTTAAAATATTTTAAATATTTTTGTTAGTCTACGATTTTATTTTCAAGTTACTATAAAACTCCTCAATAATTTTGTCAAGTGAAAAATGCTAGAATTTGATATTTTCCAACCCCCCAAGTCCATTTTCTGTTATTAATTACAGATATAAAGTTTTCTTTGTCTACCCGAAAGTTGTCTTCTTCTTCAGAATCACTTAAAACAAATTCTAACTGCTGTGTTTCACCACAAGTAATTCGAACTTTAAATTTGCAGCACAGAGGAATTTGCAAGACAAGTCCATTACCACAAAGCCAGTCTCTCGGGCATCAAACAGCCATTACTCAAATTTTCCACTCTCCCTCAGCCCGGAGGCTGTCTTCAAAAGGAAATATCGCTTTTCTTATGTTTGCTGTATGCTGTTAATATTTCGTAATGCCGGTAAAAATCACAGCGTGTGGTTATCGCAGTCAACTAAAAAAAAGAGGAAAAAGGCTAGTAAAAAGAAGCATTGCATACATTTTGGCGCTGGAGCGCGCGCTCGCAAAAATGGGCGACTGTTTTTGTTCTGGCACCATGTGGCTAAGAAAAAATCTGTTGCACACTGTTTGCGGTGAAACGCAAAAAATGTTATATTTCTGTGCCGCTTCCCGCTGTGAAACTGCGGAAAGAAATCTGAAAATGTCCCAAAAAAACAAAAAAAAATAGTCAACGTGAGGCTTTAAAAAATTGTTTGATGTCCCAATGAAATTTTCGAGAGCACATTTTTATTCCATGGGCCGTTTAAAGTTGAATGCCACTGCCACTGCCATGCGAGGTGGGAAAGTTTTCGTGAAACTATTCCCAGTTGGAGATGTAAAGTTGAATGCCACACCTTCGACCCTGGGAGGCCATAATTTAACTTCAACGCAGCAAGACATGCAATTTAATTTTAACAAAACCTGACATTATCACACCAGCCAACAACGGGCTGCCTAGCTCCATAGCTCCATAGCTCCACATCCACACACACAAGGAGTTGCTGGGACAGCGCAGAAGGAGTCGAGCGGTGCCGGCAACACAAAGTTAGTAACATAATAAGTAGCAATTTTCGGTTTCCGCTTTCCGGGCCAAGCGGCAGCAGCGTCAGTGGCTGCAACCTACCATAAAAATACATAAAATGGCTCCGGCTAAAAGAAAGCCCAGAGAGCAGAGCGAAAAACCCATCCGCACACACTCGGTACCCTCTGGTGCCCTCCCCCAGCATCAACATCCCCTCCAGATTCTAGATTCCAGGGCAAAGAGCCAAGGCGAATGCCAGCCGGAATCGGTGGGTCCGGATTCGGAATCGGTATAGGGGAGATAGGGGGAGGGGACCGGGTCTCGTCTCGTTGCCAAGAAAGTATACTAACTGCATGCGGAGTAAATTGGTATTTTATAGTTGCAGCCTGCAACTGCTGCCCGAGCTGAGCTGCTCACAGGTGCCAGCAGCTGCTCCTCGCTGAAACTGAGATGTAGACGCTATTCCTGCCACGGGATTCCAGTAAACACTTTCTCTAAAAGGTGAAAGCTCAGTGCTAGAAATGCAGAAATACAATCGAATATTTTGAGATGTATACAGTACAATTTATGAGAGTAAATTTAAGTACAATAAAATAAAATTAAATAGATAAGTACAGTTACACATCACTGAAGATAAAATTTTTATATATTTAATTGTTTACAAAAACATATTTTATAACATTTTAAATTTCTTTTAAATTTAGTCATGTGATGATGGACATTGAACAATAATTTAAAAAATGTAAAATCAATAATACATATTTACCTATAAATAAATTATAATGATATAATGATAAACCCATTAATTTCAATGATTAAAGTATTATTTTTTATTTTTATTCAATATTATATATTTTTTAAATATTTTGTTTTTGGTATATCTTACCCTAAAATAAAATCGGGTTATCTTCTATACATTCCTGTGGTTTCTGCAAAGATCTTAAGCTGTATATCACTTCCAAAAGTTCTTAAAATTTAAGAATTCTTTCTTTCAAGAACACCCCCGTGGATAATCCCGGGAAATGAAATGCCGCTGACTTCGCAAAGGCAGCTAAATTAGTTGCCGGCCACCTTCCGCATTCATGCCAAAGTCACTCAAAGCGACGACATCGGCGACAACGACAAGGACGACGACGATGATGATGGTGATGATGATGATGGTGGGATGAAGGAGGAAGGACGAAGGCGGGGCAGGACAACAAAGGTTGCCGGGGCTCGTTAGCATTTTACAACACTGGCATCGGCTGCAGCACGTAGCTCCTAAGATGATTTGTTACCAGCTGCAACTTTTTGTTGCCGCCTCCGGCAGCCATTTTTGATATTATTTCAGAGCTGCCTCGGCACTTCCACTTCCGTTTCCGCCCTGCCTGCGCTGCATGTAAATGGGTTGAATGGCGCTCCCTCTCCCTTTTTTTTTTTGCTTCTGTGCGATCGCTTATCGGGCGTAGAAGCTGGGCCAGGATGCAAGGATGCAAGGGTGCAAGGATACAAAGCTGCGTGTGCGAGGGAGCGAATTGAAGTTAATGTGGGCGACTGATGATTTTATCTGGTGCTGTTGACTTGTTGACTTTGCGGGTTAACTGCTGCACTGTTTATGACTTCATTATGCTAATAAAAGATATTATTTTCACCGCTCGTCAGATTGTGAGAGGTGGTACAACTTTGCTTCCACATCCACACACAATGCCGTGAAAAGTTTGCGGTTAAATGCTGGCTTGCTATTTAATTGAAATTTAAATGTTATGCACCAAATATAAATAATAAGTTATTATTGAAGTTAAATTAACTATGTTAATTAAAAATAAAAAAAAATTAGTTAATTTCCATTAAATTATAATTATTATGGAAATGTCAATATGTTTTTAGGTACTAATCCTTCTTAAATGTTAGGAAAAAATATATTTTTTCACTGGTATGAAATTCCAATTCAAATGTAATTAAAAATAGATAAGTGAGTAAATAAAATCTGCTTTCCTCTTGCGCAGACCTTATTGCCATTCACTGGCTCCTCGCCGCTGACATTTGATGCATTTCACAGCAACATCACCTGCACCTGCATCTGAGTGTGCATGTGGCTGTGGGTGTGCCCCACCTGAGCCAAACAAGCCGATTAGCATACGTTTAGCCCGCAAGTTGGCAGAGGCGCCCGAAACCGACCCATCCCGTCGCGGAAATCAGTAGATCGTGTCAAAAGCATCAACCGAGGCGGAGCAGCAGCGTTGGCTCGGGGGAACCACAAGCTGCAGACTCGAACAACCCGAAAACCCAAAACCCCAACCCCCAACCCCCAACCCCCAAAACCCAAATGCACCGCTCTGTGTCCGGTTTTGCAGGCCCGGAACGCTGGCCACCGAGCGCTAATGCGGCGTGAATATGCAGAGGGACCAATGGTCGACAGTCGACGGACGATGTCAGTTGGGGCCAGGCCATCACGTTATCATCGTCAATGCACGATTTTTTGGCCGCTGTCAGGCCCAAATGTTTGCAGAGCATTTCCAGCACATCCCCAGCTAATGTGCGGTTTGGCGGTCGCCGGGAGATTAGCCCCGCCCCCTGCCCCCCCGTCGCCCAACGGTCCTCACTTTTCTTTTTCCCCCGTGTTGACGTTACCTGAAAAATCACAATTCCGAATTCCAGCACGAGCCAGATTGTCGGGCATTTTATTACCAGGAATGTGTTGTGATGCGGCTCCACCTCTTGAAATGATTGAATGCCACGCCCGAGGAGACAAGAAGCGAGTCGAAAAAAGGAAGACAGTCCCGGATTCTGACACGTTCTACACACTTAATATATGCAGTGAAATGAGGTGGTTTTTTAATACAACAAAAGGATGAAATTCTCTGACAATTACGCCTGAATGTCCCCCAAAGACGCTTGAGAAAATGTGCAAAAGGGGAATGCCATTGCCATTCAAATGCAAAGCATATTTTCTACACAAAAACACTTTTTTAGCACTTGACTTACACCCAAAAAAACAAGCGGGATATGAAACGATGATCAATTTGATATTATGTGGTATCAATGTTGACTTGACTTGTGGCATAATTATGGTATACTATAAATCTTATGGATATCGTTATGTTTAGGAAATATAATTTTTAATTTGTTGGGGATTTTCCTGTCTTTTCGATTTTTTTGATTCCATAATTTTAATTTTTCAGATCCTTTCTTACTTTTTCTTAAACCTAAGTTTTCCTCATTTGTCGAGCAATTTCTGAGAAGTATTCTCCTATGAAATTCGAAATCAGACATATGTGCGCTATAAATTCACCGCTTGTCCATAACACTGCCATCTCGAATTCCCCCAAACTTTTCAGCCAAACTTCTCATTTACAATCTCTGCCGGCAAAGTGTGTAAAAAAGAGAAGCCCCGCAAGTTAAAACTCCGACTCAGATGTCATGGCTCGACTTTTGAGCCGGCAGAAGGAACTTTTTCCTCTGTCGCGCCCCAAAAAACATCCAACTTCTGCGAATTCCTTGTTTGCGCATCCGTATGTGTGGGTGTTTGTTGGCCTGTGTGTGCGTTTGTGTGTTTGGGTGTGAGCCAGCATTGAGCTGTTTGTCTTTTAATTGTTTGCACTTAAGTCGTTTGTTTGTTTGCCTGTTTGTTTGTTTGTTCGTCTGCGTTTGTCTGCCTGCCAGGTTATGACTTTTGTGAGAAAAGTCGTTAGGAGAGCGCTCAAGCAAATTACAGCCACAAAGTATGGCACGTTTTTTCGGCGGAATTAATGCGCTTTTGGGTGGGGCGTCATGCATACCAAGGTTTAAGATCGGAACAAGCTATAACTATTTGCATAAAGGGTGTCGAAGTAACCAGCATCGAATGAGCCACAAAAAAATGTTTAAAAACAAAAATTGAGAATATAAATCCTATTAAAATTTTTTAAAAAATATGGAATAAATTTTTAATAAATAGGAAAACAAAAAGTTGTTTACTAAGAGTTTTCTTTAATTTTATAATTTGTTCGTTGTTGTTTGTTGTTGTTGTGTAACTTTTGATCAACTAAAATCCCGACAAATATCATCAGAAATTCGAAAATACTTAAATTTCAACCATTAGAAGCTTGAAATGGCAAAAGCTTTGCAGACATGTCATCTTCATACCCATTACTCCAACCTGAACACCTGCAATCAAATGCAATGCCAATTGACTTATCTGTGCGGTCACTCCATCAGCGTTTGCACATCCCCTCCGTTTCCCTGGATACTCGGAAAAAAACACCACTATGCAATAACTAAATGTTTGCCAGGACAAACAACAAGCGGAGCCGGATCCCGGACGAATGCAATCCGAATCCTTAACCTTAACACTTGGCTAAATTGATACACACATCAAAGTTGCGTTGCAATAGCCTCAAATCTTTCCGTAAATCAAGCAAAATGCAAATTTCCCTAAAAGCTGAGGACGAAACCGAAGCGAAGGAAAGCGGAGACCACAAAACCTGCACACAAAAAGGACCAAAAAAAAAAACAGAATGCAAAAGCGAATGGCGAAAGGAAAATTGTTGTCCAACTGGAGTTTGGTAGCTGAAAGTTTTTCGGGGGCCGAGGCCAAAATGGCTGCCAGGTAAACGGACAACGTTGAGGTAGCAAAACCCGACCCACCCGCCCCCCGAAAGCCTTATTTATCACACGTATAGTCCCGGTCTCGATTCTCACCCTTCCATTACCAGATTTGGTTTCTGAAATCGCATACGAATGTTGGCCAATTGGATTTGGTTAGCCCAAGAGTTTGCCAAATGTCTGTGTGTGTGTGTGTTTAAACCTTATCCAGGTTGGGGTTCATCCGATATACATCTCTCTTCCAGCATCTACAGTGCACTGCAAAAATTCAGAATTTCCAAGTATAGTTCTTACGAGGGATCACAAAAAATAATAATTTTCATAGTTAAAAAAATCATTAACTTCGTATACTAGGAAAACTAAATGAAAATACAATTTTTTTACTATTTTTTGAGTTTTATAATTTTTTTTACTCTTTTACTTGTTTCTAAAATAAATAAAATTATTTAAAGTAAATGTAAAAATGTTTTTATTTCGAACGAACTTTCACATTATTTTATATATTTATGTCTGGCTGGTATCTTGATTCCCTGGAAATCGGCTTTACGCATTAATCCCCATTCAACTGCGATAGGAAATTCAAAGAATTCAGTGCGTTCCATAAAGTTCAATGTAATTTCATTTTTCTTAAGTACAATTGATAATGCTTCCAGGTTCCTTATCAAAAGTGTATAAATAGGCCGCTAAATAATATATAGATCCCATTTTCTTCAAGACTCCCTCGTCGAGCTAAAGATGTCGCTTAAGTTTTCACTTTCTGTTATGCTTTTCTGCAGCCTTATACTGGTATTTTGTAGTGCCCAGTACCAATATCGGTATCCTCAACCAAAAGTTCAAAGACAGAATGTAAGTATATTGCTTGAAATGATTAACTTATATGATAACTTAATTATATTTTTTTTTAGCCCTACGGAGCTCGAAACTTGGGTGGATCGGGCGATTCCCATGTGTTTGGACCTCCTCCTGGTGGTGGACTTCCCCCGAGCTATGGTCCTCCTTCTGGTGGTGGATTTCCTCCAATTTTAGGACCTCCTTCTGGTGGTGGATTCCCACCGTTAGGTATGCCATTTCCATTGCCCCCATCGGGAGGAGGCAATTGCTGTGGATCTTTCAATGTTCTGGCTGGCGATAACAAAGATAGATTTTCGAAAAAAGGACATAAAAACCTCTCGGTTAACAAAAAAAACATTTAAAGAAACATTCGAAATTAAAATATTTTTCGAAAGAATAAAGTTATTAGAAAAGAAATTTATTTTGTTGAGTGCCTGCTGGTTTCCTGTTCTCCATGTGGCCCCGAAATTTCACGCTTGCCGCAAAATGGTAACGAAGAATTTCCTCGACGCCTTTCGATCAAGTTTTCCTTTTGAGCTCGGCATTCGCCATTTGATTTGCGGAAAAGCAGGACATCAAGTTGATTAAAACCGAAGGTGGTGCAGGGTGAATCGGAAAATGACATTTTACCTTACTCGCTGGCTTAATAATGCAATTTCCGCAGCAATTAAAAGTGAAATTTATTAATGCCAGCCGAAGTTGAAGTCGTTGCTTATTCGGGTCTTATTTAATTAAACCGGGTAGCGGGCATGTTTTATTTCAATTAGTCGCCGGGGCAAGTGGAAGAGTTGCGATGCACAAAAACCTGTGCAAAATAATTAACTGCATGCAACAATTTCCCGGGCACTCCTAACTACCTTTGCTGGTTTCGCTTGGCGATATTGAACCGAATTCGCTGGGCGGCCACCTCGTAGTACATTGCATGTACGAAAATGGAAATCTGCATTTAATTTATTGATGCAACAGAAACTGAAACGGCGAGTGAATGGAAGCTCCGGCTGAGGATTTCGCTCGCTGCCGCCAGCCCAGTCGCCTAAATGTATGCAGCGTAAAATTGTTAAATGCGCGCTTAATCTGCATATAGGCGTGGAGGCCACGCCCCCTCCAACCACCTACCCACCATCGTTGGCACCCGAAATTGTTTCATTTCCCCATTAAAATGTACGGGCGAAAATGTTAAACACTTTATTGGCTCAGCCCGCCCCGCCCCCCGCGCGTTCGCCAGTGGGCGTGGCAGGTCTACCTCCGATTGTTGCGGCTGTTTGCCACGTTAGCATATCTGTTTTTCATGTTCGCAGCACTAATCGGGCAACGTCCGTCTGTCCAGGGGGTTTGGCTATGGGTAAGGGGTTCTGATTTGGGATGGAATGGGTTCCCAGACAGTTGCCGAGTGCATTCACACGATTCCGGGACAGGGCTGTGCGATTTATCGCAGTTGCGGAACCAAGGACTTCCTTAAGCCATTGAATGTCGAACTTTAAGTGGATTTTGTGGAATAATTGCACGTCATAAAATAAACTTAAGGGGGATACTGACTTTGCTGACTTACTGATTGAATGATATTAAAATATATGTTAGGTTTCTAGGACACAAAATTATAATGAAGTAAAATAAAATACTTTTAAAGTGTTTATTGCCACCAAAGGGGTATATTTTCGAATTCATTTAAACATCGATCCAAATCAATTAATTTTTTTTTTTAAATTGGATAACGATACTGTTTCCCCTTTGAGCTATATGTTTTTGCCACTAGTGCCTCGACCTCGGTTTCTTGTTGTCGACAGTGTTGCTGGCCAATTGATTGGGCATGCAATCCGGGTTAACAGCACCGCCATCTAGGGGACCGCCGGCTGGTGGGGGGAAATTGGGAGGTAAGGGGCCACCGCCCTCCAGATTACGAGCGGCCACCTAGCACAGATTAACGAGTTTCGATTATAATATAAATATGTAAATATTTTTAAAAATTTATACTGACCTTTGGCCGATTATATGTCTGGGGATACCTATGTTGCTGGGCACTGGCGATTCCCAGGAGAACGCAGCTGAAGAGCAGAATTGCAAGTGCGAATTTGGGCGACATCTTTAGTTCTTTAGACTTGAGAGGCTGGAAGACACTGGTGACTGCTGCTGCGATGAAGACTCTATTTATACCTTCCTGATAAGGCGACCGCCAGACCCGGCAACTTTATCAATTGCACATAAGGAAAACGAAGTAAACGATTATTGCAATTCTGAAGAAATATGATAGGCTTATCTCTTTCTTATGTGGAAATTATGTTTCCATGGAAATGTTATTGCGTTAATTGAAGCTTCACGGTTTTATTAAAGTACACTAGTACTCGTGGCCTATAAAAATAAGTTCTAGCTAAATACAAATGTAAGTATATAGATCAAAACATTTTCCATTCCTTCCTTTATACCATTTCTTCAAAAGATCAGAATTCAGGGTCATTTCGAATCTCTTATCACAGTTCACCACTGTTTACGAAGAAGGAAAATTTCACATTAATTCGCATGAAAAAAACAAACTTGTATTTGAGCTGATTGTGATTCTGCATACGGTATAATATTTTTTTTTAACTGATTGTATTAAAGTTTTAAAGGCACTTTTGTAAACGAAAGCTAAGAATTTCATTCAGAATCCATGAGTAAAAAAAGTATTTCATTCAATTTACTGCTGCCGACAGACTGAACCTAATTGAGTAATGCTTTTCATAACGTGTTTGCATCAGCCTTTCGTATATGGATTTTCTCGATGAAAATCTGCGTTTCCCTAATGTTTTCCATGACGGCAGAGCCATTTTACTATTTTTAGTTTTCGGCATTTGAACTTTTTTGGTGACTTAGTTTATTTTGGTTTCTGTTGCCATCCCTTTGCTGCTATTTTGGCAGGCGGCCAAAGGACCTCCATATAGAGCCATATACATTTGTAGACCCTGTTTCGGCCTCCTATCGCCAGCTAGTGGAGTCGAGTTGAGTCGCAACCTTTTTGATTAGATTACGCAACGTAAAACTGGTTTGCAAATTGAATAAATGACTTTTGCGTTGCCAATATAAAACGTGTTTGAAATTTTTGATTAGGCAAAAACACACACACACAAGGAACGCGATTTTAGACCTTTCAAGCGTACCAACCGAAAAAAAAATCTAAAATGAAATAGAATAGAATACAACAAACAACGGCGACGGCGACAAAATGAACTGAAATGGCAAGGGCCCAGGACATGGAGGACGAAAGCGTCCCCGGCCGAACTCCATTTTTCCCCGTCACTTTAGAGAAGGGACTCTGCGAACCGAATGTAATTTGTCAATTTTGTTGGGTGGCAGGGCGGCCAGTTTGTGGTTTTGGGACTAGGAAGGGCCCAATTAAAATTCATTAAACGTAAATTAACATTGAAGTCGGGCATTATAAATTAACTAGAGGCCGCAACGAACGACCTCGGGAACCTGGCTGAAAGAGAAAGCCAATTGAATGGGGATTTCAGGAGCCATGAACCTTGACAAGGTATGCTTCCTCAGTTGTAATTATATAATTTAGGTGAAGTGAACAATTTAGATCTTTAAATCCTATGAATCGTAACACTTTTAAATTTATAAAAATGCTATTTTCCATGTTAGAATATTCTTCTTTAGAAAACATTAAATAAATCGTACAATAATTTAAAGCAAAAATCCTTAACAGATTTTATAGATTTTAAACCAATTTATTTGCTAATAAACTTTGAAACAATAACTTTTAAAAGTAAATTATTTTTAAATCCAAAAAATAATACAAAAATCTGAGGAAATGAGTTGAGCCATTGAAACTATTTACTTTTCCAATCACTTTTGAACTTGCCCAAGAAATCAACGATGCCAAGTTTTTTTTGAGGCGCTAAAATCGTGGATCCCCGAATCCAATTCAGGCTTAATGAGCTGTGTAATATTTGCATTTTGTTCACACCCCAGAGCAGTAATTTCGGTGACTGCGCCAAGAACTTGGCAGGGCTTTATTTTTCTTGGCAAAGTGCCGTCCGGCAAATGTGCTGCAATTGCTTCAGCCATTGAGTTAACATTCTTTTTCTGGCCCTCTTTTTTTTGGCAATCAGAAGTCGGAGGAATAGAAGACACCAGGAGGAAACGAATAGGGCGCCATAAATCCATTACAGATTGTGAATGCGAAATAAATCAGAAGCCATAATTCAATATTAAATCACTCATACGCCAGATTAAACCAATTGCAAATGGTGAATGCATCTCCGGGCACAACAAGCAGGACAATTAGTGTGTCACTCAGTGCGGCGAAGAAAGGAGGGCAATGAGAAATGGCTTGTGCAGTAGCCTCCGCTTTTAGCCAAATGAAAACCTCAAATGGAAACTCTTCTCTCCGGTAAAATCAACAAAATATTTCAAAATAACAAATGTGTCCATTGGTGCCGGGTAGCTGTAGTTGTAGCTCCAACTGAAGCTGTAACACCAATGACAAAGTGCTTGCAAACGCACAATATTTGTCTAGGTCATGCATATCACAATCCGGTCTCGGGTTGCAGGTGAGAAGTGGGTGGGAGGTGGAGCCGGCCCTTCGAAGCGATTCCAATCCAGTTTGCCAGTTAAATGCAAACATAAACACAAAGGCAAATACACAAAACACAAGACATATTAATCAGTGCAGGACATGGAAGGAGGACAGAGGACGGAGGACGGAGGACGGAGGTCGGGATGTGGCCAGATATATAAGCGATTCCCTGCATTGGCTTCGGTTGGCCAAACAAATAAATTGCAATTTGTGTAATCTTAGCACCTAGGGCCAAAATCAATGGAGAACGGAGATCCAAGTCCTCCAAGCAGCCCGCCACATCATTTTACACAAACACGCTCGTATATATATTTGCATGGGGGAAAATCCAATCCAAGTTTAACATTAGAAACTATTTTAGATTATTATTTCAAGCATAATTAAAACATACTTTTTTCATTGAGAAATTTATTTTTAATGTGCATTGGCTTTAGCCTTAAAATATAGTTTCTCTTTAGGTTATTCTCACTTTTTCCTCAGTGTAGACAAATATATACGGATCAGGTGTGTGGCAAAATATTTACAATTAAGCACAAAGGCAGCAAACGCATTGAGACTTACATTGTTCCCTGCGATGTGGGGGAAAATGTCAGCTATCGCCTTTCAAGGATGTTGAAGTTTCATTATATTCATCGTTAGTGTGTGTGTGCTTACAAATCCTGGTGGTGCAAGTGTGAAAGGATTAAATAGGATTGTGGAAAATTTGGCAAAAGTCAAAATTGATGTTTGATTTTAATTACAAGGTGATTTCTGACTTTCCCAATTAAATGCTGTCGATTGGAAATTTAATTTGCACTTTTAATTAGGTTGCAATCAAGGTAATTTTCACGAATAATTTTGAAAACATAATTACTTTTTCTTCTGGAATAATCTCACTCAAGTCCCATTCTCATATAAGTCAAGTTAAGGTGCAGGATTAATGACCTTCCTTCATTATTTTCACCAAAGCGAGGTCAATTTAGGCAATTAATAAATACTTTGTTGATTGCAATTAAAACGTCAACACTCCGAACATCCTTAAGGCTCATTTTTGACACGTTTCCCAAAATGTAAATAAAATTAAGTCGATCGCTGGCCTTTTGTTATGGGCATTTATTTGTGTTTTTTAAATCGAATCCGAGAAGAACGCAGCTGAGGAGCAAGATTACAAAGACGACTTTGGGCGACATCTTAAGCTCGACTTGTGGGTCTGGAAGACACTGAGACTAGGCTCGTATTTATACTCCTTTTACTTACGAAATGCATATTGCAATGCTTTAGAAATAAAATCAGGAATTTAAAGTTTGCAGCAATTCTTCAGAAATAAAATCAGGAATTTCGCAGGGATCTCTCTATCACATTTTATTTAATTTATGTGGACGACGTATTTCCAGTTAATCGACATAAAAACAAACAAAAGGATTATACAAGAATTACACATAGGAAAGGCCAATTAACATTGAGTAACAGGAATATTCAGAGTTTTATTAACATCTTGGCACTGAGCTTTAAGAACTTTAAATATAGTTTTCATTGACTGTTTTTGCAGTTGAAATAAAAATTTCACGACCGACAATTAAAGTTTTGATTCCTTAAATGTTACTATGCCCATAAGCAACCTAAACCTTTGGCTTCTGCCCATAAAAACGGAGCACTCCAAGATGGCCCTGAAAACCCAACCCCGAGGGTCTAACCGGAGTGCTTAAGTGCCTAAGCGCTCCATGATGGATGCAGGCGAGGCTCTGTGCTCAAGCTTAACCCTAAAAGCGCATTTTAAGTAATTCCAGAGCCTTGCCTATGGTCTCTTAACCCACTGCTGCTCACCCGACCTTTCACCAGCCCGCTTCTGCTGCGGCTTAAAAGCTTTAAAGGAATTTATTGCGAACACTTGAAGTATTTTTTGCAGCTCTCCAGCCCTATGTACATGCATATATGCAGAGGTATATACATAATGGGAATTATTCGCCTGGGTGTAAAGTGAAAGCAGCTAGAAAAACAACAGCATCTGCAAGGAGCAACAGTCGTCGCTGCTGTAAAGTGGGAGGAATGGGAGGTCCTTCCTTGCCGATGCGTAGGTTATTTACAATGGGTATTTTATGGTGGGAACCTCCGATGGCAATCCTGCTGCTGCAGCCAGGGCTTTCAATATGTTCACACTTTGGTTTTTAGTTGTAATGTTTTCCTTCTATATACGTGCCGTTTCAGAGGACACAGGCGATGAGTGTTTTGTCTCGAAAACGCAATACAATTGCACTTAATGGCTCCAGTCCTGTGTCTCGAAAGTAAATGGTTCTTCGGCTGGCACAAGAAAAATGGGAGTGGCAAGAACTGAGAGAAACAGGACCTTGGCTTTCTGCAGTTGCGTTTCGAGCCGAAATATATATGATCTTAAATGCTTAAACTGCAATTGCGGTTCATTTAAATTACTCAAAAAAAGTAGTAGCAAAACGAAGTAAGTGGTAAATATATGATTAGCTAAATGACTTACGCTGCCGATATGATCATTTATAATTAACAGGTATTCAACCTCAACATTTTCACACGTAATCGATTTTATCGGTCTTATTTTAAGCCCCACAATATTTGTTTGCTTTGTTTTACAACCCACTATATTTTTTCGCTATACCTTCCTGACGCTCCACAAATTAATTATTAACTTTTTTACGCGGCTTTAGTTTTTGTAAAGTATTTGACACTTTCGATAGTAGCAGAAAAAAATTGCATAAAAATCTGTGCACTGTTTTTTGCAAAGCCATAAATAAGTTATTAGGAATTTTCATTAAAAAGACGAACTAGAAATTTCTATGGTATGTATGCTTCGACAGTTTAATTAATTTTCACGTTTTTGCGTATATTCTTATTGGAATTAATTAAACGTTAATTAGCCGCAGATGCAAAAAGCATTTGATTTTGTTTGACAATGGAAAATCAAAACTTCTAAAGTAGGTATACAAAATAACTCGACGGAAAAAAGGTTTATTATCATCATCTATGGAAAGCAAAAATCACTCCATTTATTTTATTATAGAAAATGTAGAATAATTTAGGTAATGAAAAGATGGAATTCACTCACTCTTATAAAATGAATTTCTATTTTGCATTTAAAATTGTTACCCCAAAGTCTCTTTGTAAACCTTTCTTATTTGGCCTAATTAATGTTGTCTGTGAACTCATCAGGCCGTTGGATAAACATTTTACATAACCAAGCTGTATTTAAATTGATTTATGTTAATTACTGTTTAACAGAATGCGCCTGACTGATTGCTAAATTGATTTTAAATGAAATGCAAATACGGAAAAAATCCACTCGGCCGCATATAAAAACGAAATCACCCAATGTCCCACTGATGATAATGACAATCTATTTTATCGCACTGATTGCTGTCAAACATCAGATATACAAAACGTGTGGGTTAAGCTTGAAAAGTCTAAATGAAATGGGGAAAAACCACAGGGATGCCACTTTTAAAAGAATAGACAAATGGGCTTTTTGAAATAATTACAAAATGTTTTTATTATTTAGAAATTTTAGAAAGTCTAACGTTTAATTGTATTTCATAATATTTTATGCATCATTAAAAGATCAAAGGTAGCTTAAAGCAAAAATGGTTCTTAATATTGCTATTGATTTGTCTATATTTGTAGGGCCGACGAAAAGGACATTGGTTAAATACACTGCAAATCCATTATTATGGGTTTCAAGTAGACTTTAGATTTTTTCCTGTTTTCGCGGACTGTTCCTTCTAATGCCTCTGCCTGGGTTTCTTGTTGTCAACATTGCCGCTGGCCAGTTGATTGGGCAGGCAGTCCGGGTTGATAGCACCACCATCTGAAGGTGGTAGACCTAAATCCGGAGGAGGTAGGTTCGGAGGCAAGGATCCCCCATCCATATTACGAGTTCCAACCTGGAAAACATTGGTAAAATTCGATTTAAATATGTATTTTTAAATTTATTTTAAATAGTTTCTTACCCTCTGCTGATTATACCCAACCCTCTGTTGGAATCTCTGCTGCTGGCGTTGCTGGGGATACCGATGTTGTTGAGCATTGGCGATTCCCAGGAGAACGCAGCTGAAGAGCAGGATTGCAAGAGCGAATTTGGGAGACATCTTTAGCTCGGTTTGAGAGGCTTGAAGAGACTGTGACTTTGGCTGAGCCTCACTGCGTATTTATACCGTTTTGATAAGGGTGCCGAGGGCTTTATCAGTTGTACTTGCATTTTGCATTTCTTGCGAAATAACATCAGATTTCTCGGTTTCTTCGAAACCCTAATCAGAGTTCAAGAAACTCGAAAAAAGTCAGTGCTCCGTTATGATGTCCTACATTAAAATTCTCCAGAACTGAGGTCTATAGGAATTTTATAATATTTAAAAATATTCAGTTCATATTTAAGATACATGCTTAAAGAGACTTCAATTTAAATAATGCCATTGAGAACGGAGGCCATTCCTATGAGAGGATACAAACTGATAATAGACAAAGATGCTGATATCTGTGACTTTTATGGACTCAGTGAGTATTAAGTTAATGACAGTCCCTGCGGCGACAAAAAGTTGCCAGAAAAGAAACATTCGTGCGTTTATTTATGGAATTCAGTCGCCGAGGAATTGAGGATGTAATAAAACGTAACTTGACGGCGTTGAGAAAAGTTTTTACCCCTATTTGCATAATTTTAAATACGTGTATAGTGATGCGCTTAAGTCAAATATGAAAAGTAAGAAAAGTGAAGGAAAAATATATATCATTTAATATTTTAAAAGATGTACAACAGATGAAGTTCTTGATTTATCACTTTCATATTTGGCACAGCTAGTTATTAAAAACATCTTGATGTTTGCCATTGTGTTTTCCGGCAGCTCCTTGTTTCTCCGGGCCATTTTCAATTGGTTGAGGGCAATTAAGGACTCCTTTGTCTGCGATTAGGTAATGACGTGAGCCTGCCCCTGCCGGACAATCGGCTATTGGCTTGTTGTCGGGGTCTCAGCTGTCAAAAGCAGCAGCTGGAGAGATAGGTGGAGTTTGGGTGATAATGTCATGGGACAACGGGAATGCGGAGGCAAGTTGCAACCTACTTGGCCCAGAAACGCACTCCAGTGAGTGCGTGTGTGCGTGTGTGTCTTGGCCAAATGCCAACGTACAAAACTTGCCATAAATCCACAGGCGGCGTATAATTAATAAGGATTAATTGTGCACCAGAACTTGTGCAGCGACAATGCCAGACAGAGCCAAGACAAAAGGCGCATTGGATGGGGGAATGGGAATGGGCCATGGAGATGGAGATTGCATGGTTGTAGTCAAAATTTAATTAATTAATTGAACAACTTTAGGACAACTGCATGTGAGCGGGTGTGTGTGTCTCAGAATCCTTCGAAAATGGCCTGAAAATCGATAAGCAAAGCTCGAATTTGGAAAATTACCTCCGGCATGCGTTATGCGTTGTGGCAGAAATATTCTCGTAAAATATTTGCCTTAATTAACAGATTCAGATCCTGGCTCTTTATTAGAAAGCTAATTGCCAAAATATTCGCATTCCGTCCGAGGAAACTTAATCAACTTTATATTCAAGTTCATTGAATAAATTTCTTGGAATATTATTGGTTGAAAACGAAAAGCAGTTTCTCTGAAATCTGAACTCAAAAATTATGTTAGTAAATGGAGCTCTATTTACATGATTTAAAATTATTTAAATATTAAAAATGTAATTTCCATAATATTCATTAAAGTGGAATTCATAGCCGGAAATGACTTCAATTAGCCAACGATTATAGTCAAATTGCATTTTAAACCAAATTATCGTCGCTCAAGATTTAATGAATCAATAAACTCAATTATTTATGCATTGTTGCCAAAAATTGTCCCATTTGCAAGCTGCAATTTCTTGAGGCCAAAGCTAGTAATTAAGCCGGCATTTGGCAGCAACAGAAGATTGTCCACTTAATTCGCAAGGAGGCGAAAACTTTTTATTAGCTGTGCAATTCCGCCGGCTTTTCTCCCCGGCGTTTCAATTCACCGAACTTTTTTATCAGACCTTTTACAGTTTTCCTACTTAACTTTACGTTCGCCTGGACCTTTGGCTTTTTTTTTGCATTTTTCTTTCAATTTTTCCACCGCCTGGCAGGTGAGTGCAAAAGCAAAGGACGACGGAAGGGAAATGAAAGACGGCAATTAATGTTAAGCTCTTGGCACGGCCCAAAGGATAGTTGAGCATTTGGCGGGGCAGGAAAAAAAACGAACAGTGGGGGCGGGATTGGTTTTAATTAGGAAAAGTGTTTTATACTCCAATAACATTATGGTAAGCCTTGCAGGATTGAACCCGGAAGACTTGGCGCCCTCACAAGGCAGGCAGAAATTAAAGTTTAATATTTGGGTTTGAGAGTAAAAATCAATATTTTGCTTTTAAAGCAATTTTCGGTGCATTAACACACCCACAACGCCAGACAGAACGGCACCTATTAAGTTGAGTCCAACTATATACTTCCCACCCACTGTACAGTACCACAAAAAAGAAATAAGTTCGGGGCAACAAAAAGCATTAAATGAAATTGAATAATAATTATACCGCTTATTGCTGTTTAATAATATGTTGATTTATTTATATCTGCGCATGAATATTACGTTTCAATTTATAGCTGATTTATTTTGGAACGTGTTTTCATTAACCTTCATTGCATTTAGGTTTTTTCAATTTCAGCCATTGAATATAATGTGCGTATCGATTTTACACAACCAATGCTAATACTTTATTATTCATTTTTCTCGGTAGAAAGTGGGAGCCAATGGCCATTCGGTATTTATCTCTGTTTACCATACTTTATGCTTGACTGATTTCCCCATTAGGCACGACCATTTTCTTCGAAGAAATATTTTTTATTATAACAACAGACAAACAACAATAAAACTAGAGATACGAACGCAGTTTTAGTATTTTTATTTTTATTTTTCACGCACTCGGCTGTTGGCTGTCGCAAAAACAGTTTTGAAGCCCCAAACCCGAGGTTCCCGATGATTTTTAGTGGGTAAACAAGATTTTTGATGCGGCATCAAATTCCCCACCACCTTTCTCTCTTCGCGCGGGTAATTTGTTTTTGACGCATTGCTGATAACGACGCCGATGATGATGTCATAATTTTATTTCGCTCTTCCATTGCCCGGCCAAAAGTCAAAACAAAAGCGTTTAAATTTCAACGATCTATCCGCATTCGATGTAATTTGCATAATATTTTAATTTTGCATACTTATTGGCGCATAATTAGGTGGTTATGTCCGCGGGTATGGGCCTTGTTGTTTGACTTCCAGCTCAATATTTAGGAAAAAATAAAGATTTCGAAATTTAATTTGCATAGATGAGAGAGTAATTGCAAGTGATGGGGTACTTATTTGCGCAGTTTTAAAAATCCAATCCCCTCTGTGATTAGCGTATTTTTCACGGGTTTTTATTATGACCATGAATGTTCTATTGTAAAATATAATTTTAAAATATTTTTTGAGTTATAAATAAACTGTAGTCCTTAGTACGACTTTAAGTGACCCACACTCAGCTACTTTTTATAACCCAATCATTTACTGGTGTTTTCCACCTGCCCCTATTTATTTGCTCTTTATTTACCCCTTGACCACATCGGCGAAAAAATAACCACAAATGTACATACGCGTATTTTAATGGACTTCGCGTAACACCAAACTCCACCTCTATTACTCGGTTACACACGCACCCATGTCCAAACGCAAATCGAACGAACGAACGTTTCGGGTGCGACATAATGTTTGTCTAAGATCCACAGTGGTGTCCTTAAATCCAGAGGCGTATGCTAAAATATTTTCAAAGGGCTTTGGGAATTTTTAGAATTATTTTTGGCTATTAAAAAAAACATTTCTTTATAATATTTTACAATGAAATATGATTGGTTGTCAAGGTTGAGTTATGCCGAATAGCAAATCCCTATAAACACACACCCCTGGCTAGTTGTAAGAGCCTGTTCTGGGCACTTCCACCCACCGAATGGGGCACTTCTTTTTCGCAGTTCCGCAGCCCGGCACAGTTTTTTCCCCACTCGCTCCAGGACTCCAGTACTCCAGGACCCAACACAAACACTCGAGCTGCTGAGCGTTGCCGGATATTGGCTTCATACACCGCCAGCCAATTTTAAATTGCCAATATTGATTTATACGCCGCATGCGTCGCTGCCACATGGGGTACGAAAGCCAAGTTAGTGGGAGTGGTAGTGGCAGTGGCAGTGGGAATGGGAGTTCTCGACCCTCTGAAGCATTGTTAAGTTGCAATTTTGCAGGTGGTGGTCGGGGATTCATTGCCAAAGATGGACGTGGGCCCAAAGTAAATGGGCATGGGATTTCACGTAGTTAACGCTGCCAGAATTTATTGGCCAGGCTTTAATAGCTGCACTCGCATGCAATGCAAATGTGCTTAAATATACAGAGAGATTGGAATAAAGTAAAGAGTTCCAGGAAGTTGTTACCTTCTTTTTTAAGATTCACATTTTATTTAGTTTCTTTCTGTGTACCGGCACATAAGCTGCATGGCATCCTCAAATATAATATTACTTAGACTAAATGCAATTGGATATGCCATCAAAGCGAACAAAAATTATTTGCCCACCGTTTGTGCTCGCCATCCCCTTTTAATTTCGCATCCCCATCTCCTGGCTCGGCTTGTGATTTCCCAAATCCCATTTAAGAATTCCCTTTGTGGGAGCCTGGGATACCCGGAACTCGGAGCTCGCCCACAACAGTTGAACACACTCCTTTGCATAATTCATGCAAAAAATTCAACACGACTCGGATTCGAGTCCCAGTGTGTTGGTTGTTTATTTGCCGAGAGAGATGTTTTGGATACTGCTGCCGTTGTCCTTTTTATGGGGGCAATCGACATGTGCTCTAAGTGTTCAGATATACGTTGGATATGAGAACATGTCAAACGATATGGAAACGATGTTTGCTCACATATTCATACGGAGTGTTTTGAATTGAGCTGAAATGATTAACAAATGTTTGGGTGCAGCATTGAGAAGATCTCTCTAAATAGTGCTATGAATTTTAAAATATTTTCTACAATATTATTATCAAGTTCTAAAATTGTTTGGGCACCTACAGCTTGTACATAATAATTTTCAGGGATCACCTGGTCACATTTTCGACCTTTTGCCAGGCAGCACCTGGGCAATTAAAAGAAATTAATTGCCCGCCTTCGTAATGAACGTCATTATAAAACTGTCAACTGCATTCTGCAACTGTATTATGGCCAGTGCCGACACATAATGACACTTTTTACTTGCTTTTACAGTAATTGATTTTTTTTAATACAGCATAAGACTTTTTGTTTTCATTGCGTACGGGCAAAGTGGATGCTTTGGTGCCTTTTATTTGACAAGAATGAAAATAAATAGCAGCCTTAATGAATTTCCGCATTTAAACGTGGCCACAAACAAAGGGGAATTAAAAAAACAAACTCAGGCAGCGTTCTGTCATTTAAATTGATCATAAAATTCATATAAAATTCCACTCAAAAGGGAGAGCGATAGAAAAAAGAAATTGAACGTTTTACAATAAATGCCAAAATAATTACATTCACAGGGAATGCAAGTGATACCTTGACAGTTCTGTTCCAAATGAAAAATAAAAAACATTTTCGCCTGAACTTGTTGCAGCAAACAACGTTATTAATGCATAGCGCCAAATTTGATTTATAAATATTTGTCTTGCCCCTGGCCATAAACGAAGCAAAGAGCCCAAAATGGGCGCCTGCAAAATAACCAAAAACGGAAAATGGTAATATATTTTCCATTAAATTTAATTTGCATGGTTTTAGGCGGAATCCGCTTCCGCTTTCCCAAAGCCTCGGCTCCCACGGCTGTGGCCTAAATTTCATTAAGCGTAAAATATGCTTTTCAGCTCCCCCATGCTTTTCCTTATCCACATTTTCGGCAGAGGGTATTGGAATTTTCCATCGCTTTTTTTATTCACACAATGTTTTTTTTGAATCACGGTACTCTACTTCATATTTCTTCGATTAAGTTTCTTCCGCAAAACTTTGCATTGACCTTAAAGACCTTAGTTTCAACCCTCCGCTGGCCAAAGTGATTTGCTTGGCAGGGGGAGTCCATTGCATTGCCATGGAAATGGCTGCAGTATTAGGGGTCTGGCATTGTCTTTACCGCTGCGGAAAAGGAAAGAAGCATCGATAGTGTCTTTTATACCAGTCCAGTTGCCCCTCCTCTCGACGGCCCCGCCTTTATTGTTATTTCGCCTGCATCATTATTTCAGTTGGCGCCTTGGCTGTAAGTGGATCCCCAGCTCTCTCGGTTCCCAGTGGCTGGCTGCTCCTTCCTGGCTCCTTTGGTCCTTCGGCATTGTGCGGAGCTGCTTCTGCTGTTGTTGCAGATAAAGATAAATAGTCTCAGATAACGCTCAGTTATTTGCAAACAAATACAATTGCGGTTCATTGATGGCGGTTTCATTTCGCCGTCTCCTCTCCCAACTCCCAACCAAGAAGCAGTCCGGAAGGCCAAGTGGGTGTGTATCTGGTTGGGCCCATTAGTTTGTGGTCCCCTTAATCGGGGTAGTCGAGGCTATTCAGATTCTGATCGTGAAGCACGAATTTGTCGAACGTGTAACTGATGAACTCCGCATACCACCTGCCAGCAATACTCAGCCATTTCTATAAGGAAAATTATACAAATTATAAGCTTTGAAATAAATTCATTTAAAATAAATATTCGACTAAAATAAACTTTAATTCTGAAAGATCATTGGTAAGCTTAAAATACATATTTTCATTCTACATTTGGGACTTAAAGAAATAAGTTCTTAAATTCATATTATTATTTAAGTAATAAATACGTTTAACAACATATTTTACTGAGATAACAAAAAGAGTTAAATCAGCAGAAAATTATTTGTTTTCTTATTTATAGTAATGGATGGTTTATCATATCTTACCGCAATGGAAAGTGAGCTCTCCGGCGAGATGCCCCAGAGACCATTTGTCACGCCCACAACAAAGGCCATCAGGGGTTCGTACTCGTCCTCGTCGACGATGTACCTGAGCACATTGAGGGTGGTGGTCCAGCTGACCAGCTCCTGCTTCCGCAAGAAAAGGATATCGCTGACGATTTGGGCTCGGTTCAGAACGTGGATGCTGCGGAAGTCATCGAGGAGCGTGGCCGCCAGTAGCTGCCACGTGTGCTCGTCATAGTTAACCCTGTAGTAGCCGGTGGCCCTCAGATTGAGAAGGATCCACTGACTATGGGGCACTATTTCGTCCAGTTGAAGGCGATTGCTGAACGGACTGAACCAGGCCCTCGGCCTCGTCTCTTCGGGCATCGTCTCGCCCTCGAAGGTGTAGGTCAGGGGAATCCACCACAGATCCGATCTGCTCCTGTTCAAGGCGTTTT
The DNA here is from genome assembly GCA_037075285.1 of Drosophila lutescens. Classification (NCBI taxonomy): domain Eukaryota; kingdom Metazoa; phylum Arthropoda; class Insecta; order Diptera; family Drosophilidae; genus Drosophila; species Drosophila lutescens. The sequence goes on from JBAMCF010000625.1 coordinate 84,997, forward strand.
CTTGCAGCAGGATAATATTATGGCCCCTTCGGATGACCGTGACCAATGGATAGCCGCTTTGCCGGGTCCAGGTCTCAATAATACTCCTCACATCCCAGTTTTTGGCAGCGACGGAGGAGGACTCTCTTTCGCTGGCCAACTGCAGGGATCGCCAAAAGAAATCGGCGGTGCTGCTGGCAAAGGAGTTCTGCCACAGGTGCCGCTGGAGTCCATCGTAGAAGGTGGCGTTGCCCAGGAAGCCGTTCACCATGCCAATCAGATTGGTGGCCTTTTGGTACAGGTGCTTCTCCACCTCTGGACTGGCTGGAGGCCAAAAGAGCTCCAGGGATAGGCCACCCACCTGCGATTCGTACATCAAGGATGCTTCGCGGTTGCGCAACCGCAGTCGACGACCCATTCCCCGTTTCACGTGGTCCATGGCCAGCGTCTCAAAGTAGCCGGCTAGACCCTCCGTAAGCCAGAGATCTGACCACCAGTCGTTGCCCAGAAGATTGCCAAACCACATGTGGGCCATACCATTTGCCATGAGCTGGAGGGCCTGCAACTTGGACCGAGTCATTGGGCCATCTTCACGATGCAAAATCGGTTTGCTTTGGTAGATGACCAGGCCGAGATGACCGGCCACTTCGCTGGGAGAATCGTCCACCACCAGTTGGTCGATCTTGTCCAGCGGCAGGGGCACTTTCAGAAGACCATCGAGGAACTCCAGCAGCCGAGGAGCCATTTGGGCGGCAAAGGACGTCTCACGGACATCAGCCGACTGGGAACAGGTGCGAAATCGCACAGGATTCGCACTGGCGGCCTGGGTGAATCGACAGGTGAAGTTGTTCACCGAGAGGGCCAGCAAGTGGGTGGAGATCAAGAGAGTCACCTCGTGCACAGACCACACATAGTCCGGAAAATCATGGCTATGGGAACATAGGATTAAGGACTAAGGATTTGGGATAACTGTTGACTCACTTGGGCAACACTGCTCGCACATTCATGTTGCTGTAGCTCTGGAATCGCTTGTGATGACCCATGGTCACATTGAAGGTGGCCCTCAAGCCGGGCTCATCGAAACTGGGCAGGGTGTTCCGTATGAAGTTTCGATCAAAAAGGGAGATGGAATACCCGCTGCAAGGGATTTGGGATTATATATCTCCGAGTTGATAGAAATTTAGCTTAATTACATTTTCTCCGAGTTCTTCGCATTCACATAGTGACGTATAAAGTAACCATCCTCCGATTCCTTGCTCATCGACCGACCGAACTCAATACTTAGGATATAGGATTTGCCCAGCCACAGAGGCTGGTTGAATTTTAGCATCATATATTGCCGTTTTTTATTGAACTTGACGGTTATCAGCTGAAAGTTCGATTTCTCACCGAATAGCCTTATTTTCTTGGCCTTGATTTTAACATTGGCCACATGAAGCACCACTTGATAGGTGGTTTTTTGAGCATGAAGCGAAATGTTCACGTTACCATTATAGCTGTGGTTACCCGAGTTCTCCAGGTGGGTTGTTAATCGTATATCATAGTGAAAGGGCCTAATAGTTGCCGGTAAACGTGGCTCATCATAGACGGCTGGAACTTTTGCACAACAGGCAATTTGAAACAGAACCAATAGTAGCAACACTTCATAGAGACTAGATAGGCATATCAACATGCTGAACTAAAGGACTCGTTTCTTGAACGCCAAACAAATACTGTAAATTTAAATTTTTTTTACGGATTTTACCAATTTTTTTTGACGATCTGACATACATATACTTGTTTACTTTCTCTTGCTATCTTATCATTTTAATTGTTTACTTTTGGCTGTATCTTCGAATCCATGAAAATGCATTTAAGCCACATAATTTTGCCTTAGGCCTCCGAATCAAGGGTTAAATAATGGGCCATTTTAACTGTAGGCTGGGACTTTAGATTCTCCCAAGTAAAAGTAACATTCCCTAGCTCGACTTGGCAGCGTCTTGACTTACTTTCCTCCAGCTTTCACTTGCGGGCTGGCAGAAGTTTTGCAACTTTTCGCGCTACGTGCGTCCCTCGATTTCGCCCATGTATCTGTTTGCATCCGTGAGCGAGTGCGTGAGTGTGTGTGTGCGTGCCCAGCGCCAAAAAGTATGTTAAGCACTTTGGTCCCAGTTTGCAGGCGAGGCGCACTTTTGTGCCCAGGCCCAGCAGGACCCTCGAACGCATAACGCATACGTATTTGGATCTGGTTTGCGATTTATACGTGCATGTAATATGTGTAATTTATGACTGACGGGATGTGAGCGCTTAAATTATGTGCAAAATGCTCGCAGAAGCCTCGCTGGCTTTTGTAGGCTAACAAACTTTTACTCAAAACTTTGCCACCAGCCCCCTTCGTCCCCTCGCGAATATCAAAATATTGACAGTCACGTGTGGATTAGAGTTATTGGGATTGAGTTGAGTTAGCCGATTATATTTTCCGACCATTTTCCAAATCGATATTCCCAATCAATCCCTTTAAAGAATTAGAATTTAGATAGAATATTAAACATTTTTAAAAATGTTGCTTATGAGGATTAAAGACAAATAATTGACCACCTTTTATCAAAACCGACTAAAGCAAACTGGCAATATTGGAACACTGAAATGGTGTTGTCCCAAGTTCTTTGAAAGTGATTATTTGCCCCCAAGAAAGAGGTAATCTTCTGTTCGAGAAGAGTGTCCGTTTGAGGGGCTCCCCGAAATGACAAAGCTCAATCGGATTATGCTTTATGCTCCCTTCAAAGGCCCTCAGTCCTTGGCCAGCGCACTTGCTCATCCCGATGCGGATCCTAAATGAATTTTCATTTCCAATTACTTTACAATTTTGCTTTTGTGTGCCTGATGACTTGGTTCCCTCTCTCTCCCCCGTTCGTCCTTCGTCCTGCCCCTGGTGGCATTACAATTCGATTTCCTAATTTTCAATTTTACACGTTTGGCAAACACTCGAGTAGTCGAACAGCCCAGATCGAAAACAGGACAAGACCCGAGAGCCCATCCTCATCCCTCATCCCCATCATCCGCATATACATCCGCATCCACATCCGCATCCCCATCCAATCGCTGCGCTATCCGTATGCAATGCCAGGCCAGAGACTTTTGAGAAATTTTAATTAAAATTGAATTTTCTTGCATTTAATTAAAAGCTTAGCTGGCGCGCATGAAAAATGAGAGAAGCCAAAGAAAAACTATGCTCGATGTGGATGTGGATGCAAACGGGGGTGCGGATGGGGATGCGGATGTGGCAGGGCACTCGAGCAGAAGTGCATGCACTGGCTGCACCAGAGATATGAGAATCATCATCGTCAGCTGGCTAGGGCCCATCCCTGAACTCCTCTATATCCTATATATCGTGAAAGGAAACGCAGCTGAAGATCCTGGCTGCCGAAGTAAGGGGGCACCGGTGCTAAACACAACACTGACAGCTCCTGTCAAAATAACCAACTAATCTGCCTGCTGCAATATTGTTTGACAAGCGAACACACACCAACAATTGGGCGGCCTTCCATTCATCAATCGCCCATTTAGAGCTTGTGCCATTGATTTTCCACTGGAGACAATTGCCCCGAAATTCTGGCCATGGTTCCAGGAACAATCACCATTGGGCCATGCCAATTGGTTTTTGGATTGCGGCAGGCTAATTAAGTTTTTCAACCAACGACCCCCGTCGACCCCCCTCAACCGACCCCCTACCAACCGATATCCACTGCAAAATTTGCCTATGCCGCAACATTTTCCACCATTTCCGGCCACAAGAATGCATCACAGTTGCCGGCCGGAAGTCGAATCGGTTATATCGCAGGAGGCGGCCATGCGAAATGATTCGTTCGTTGATTTTTGTCCGGCTTAGCGATAATTTTTGCACTGACCGCACTAGGCCACTAAAGGATATAGGTACGTAGAAATGGTCTTCGGGTAGAAATCAAGGCTAATTATCTTTTGTTACATTTTATCAGTATCAGTCCTTAGGTGCTGACTGTTTTTATGAAAAAGAACAGAGAAAATCATTTTAAAACTTTCAAACGCATTGATTGTGATTAAATTCCCTTCTAATTCTTAAATGTATTTATTATTTTAGAATATCGTTTTATTTTGTTATTTGATTGAAAAATGTTTTGAAAATGGTTTAGGATCTCTCAACACGTCGACTACTTTTCGTTAACTTGGGTCCTGTTCCTCCCGAGCTCTTAGTGCCCCAGTTATAAGGAGGAAACCAATCAATGCATAGTTGGTATTCCTTACGTTGGCATCGCAGAATGCCATGAACAATTTCTGGTGGCTCCGTCGTCCAACTGACCAACCAGGCGATCAATGGGGTAGCCATCCTGCTTCCGGAGCGATGCGGCCGAAGCCACATAATTGTTTTAAATTTTTCATAAATTCCCCCACAAAATGTAGCTCGATAAAAATGCACCGCACAGCTCCCCTCCAATGCCAACAGCTACCAGTACGTAGTAGGTAAATTTTTGCGAGTCTCGGCTTTCGAGCGCCACCGAGCCGAGACTCCTCGAGATCCGGTGGCCAAGGGCCGAGATCCGAGGAGTGAGGGCCTAGGACCCGGCATAAATAGTTTAATATAAAACGCAGACAAAGGCCTGGGAACGGAACGGAGAGGAACCCTTGGCTCATCTCGAGCCCGCATAGTTTGTTCAGCACAGCCACACCCCGAACCTCCGCCCCGCCCAAAGTTCGTGAAGCGTTTCTTTTGTCTTGCGGCAAGAGGGAAAATATTTAATGCACCCACAATATTTTGCTTGGCTGGCAAGTGATAATGCACCCGCCTTGGGATGGGCTGCCTTGGCCTTTGGCAGGAGCCCGGGGGAGAAGCACAAAGGACCAAGGGACCAAGGGACCAAAGGACCGACCAACCAGCCATACAAAAGTGGGCGTGCCGCTAGTCGTCAAAGCAACCCTCAGCTGCCGATTCGCTTTTTATATGCATATTCAACAGTGTGGAAGTAATAAAGCCAACTTGCCGACAGTTATAGTTGCCTGTACACTTGTCTGGAGACAGTCGTCGGCATGCCGGAATCAGGAATCAGCTATCAGGATGCAGGAAGCACTCGTTGCCGGCCCAGACATTCACGGACCAGGATGTTGGCGGGCACGAGATCCGGCGCGATTGGAAACCCGTAACCTTTGACACTTAGCTCTCGTCCTGCGCGGACACTTAAGGCACGCAATTTATGGCATAAAAACAATATTCGATGTCCCTTTAGGAAAATGTATATTTGCCTGAGTTAGAACATATAAAAATCAATGCTAATTCCTGTTAACCTATTTAAAAATAAATCCATATTCTTGACAAATGCAGATAAATGCCGAATGTATAGTAATTGTTTGTCACATATGTTGATATCGTGATTTCGTTTGATACATTAAACAGGCACTGAAAATATCAAAAAAATACTCGAGCTTCTGCACATAATCAAAATATTTTTAAAAATATTCGAAGCCCAAGTTGAAGGGCAATTTTTTTGTACTTCTGCCACATGTGGCAATTTGTCACACGACTTCATCCACAGAGCTAGGCTGACATAATTAAATTTGCCTTTGCTACAGAGGGCGGCCTAAGAAGAGCGTTTAGCTAATTTGCCATTCAAAACACGCTTTAATCGAACCCACCGCGTCCATAGTCCCGCCAGCCAGGCAACGAAATTGAAAGTGACATTTATGACACAGACATTGCCGACACGACATCATCATTTCCATCAGCAGCAAAGTTGGATGTGGATGTGGATGTGGATGTGGCGTTCCTCTGACGAAACGAGGCGGTGCAGCTTGCCCCGTGGCACTGATTTGAATTCTGTCAACAATTTCACAACGACGACATTTGCGGAGGTGCAAAGAGGCAGTTGATTGGCCGTCTCATTGCGACATCAGACAGGAGGCAAATTTAATTGTTGTCAATCCGACATTGCCAAATTGAAGCGGCTGACGGCTGCCTCCGTTCGTTTTGGCCAGCTTTGTCTTTTGTTTGTCGGCCAGTTAATTTCCCTATGTTTTTCAGGAATATTTCTATTTCTAAAGAAATTACTCTTGGCAACAAGTTTTGCGGGACAGTGTTCTCTCAAAATGCTAAAAAAAAAATGTGGCTTTATCAAAGATTTCAATAAGATTCCTACAGTTATGAAATCGGATCACATGAAAGGGTAAATCTTCAAAAAGCTCTTACTTTGATTATAATAATACTTTTTGATGATGAATGTCTATATATCTATGACTACGTCATTCTTTAGATTATAACTCAGTTAAAAATAATTATTTAATTATTTTGAGCTTGGTGTTCGAAAGACAAAAAGTTGCACTTGTCAAATGCTTTAATTAACTTACAATCCATGAATCCATTCGCCTGTAATAGTGGTCTAAGTTTTCTTCTAAATTGAACTAGTCAAAAAAAAAAACCCACGTTGGTCAGTGCTCTGTCTACATAATCAATCATGCTTGTCTAACTCCACCCCTAAACTGTGGAAAGTTCTTTTTCAATGTCATGGGTACGGAAAATTGTCGACATGTCCTGCGGCTCCTGACTCCATGCTCCTGACATTGCAGGACTTTCTGTGTGTACTACTAATTTGCGGTCTTCTTTATTTTTTGCGCTGCGCTTTTCTCTTCTGCATTATTTTGATTTGGGCCATAATTATTTTCCTGGCTCCCTTTGAAATGCACTGGACGAGAACCACCACCCCGAACTTCATCCCAGCCCCGGACTCCCCAGGATGTGCCAACATTTTGCTTGTCACGCAAATGTTTCGTGTCAGATTTGCCCTCCTCCGGCTACTTTCCTGCAGGAAATATTCATTTTTAACCGCATATATATGCACGTACACCGCTACACAGTTTGCCATATTCTTCATATAAACCATTATATATTTCCAGCATTAGTATGTAAGAGTCGTGTTCGGTGAAAACCGCGCCGCACGTCGACGGTCCACTTGCAGGCAGAGGAAGTCTGCCTGCCCACAGCCAACTGACCCATGAAACAACTCATTTCTGCAGCAAAACTTGCCTAGCTGAACATCGTGCTCAAAGATCCACTGATCATGGAACGAAAATCAATTTATTTGGAATTTTTTAAAGGGAGGTAGTGCTCCTAAATTTCAGTCTCAGTACTCTTGCCATGTAAAAACTCACTTTTTAAACACTTGGAGGCAATAATGGGCAAATATTAATAACTTCCCCTCGGACTCTGTTCCACTGTGCACTTCTCGCTGCACGTCCTCTCGGTCGCATGCTATATTTTTCAATTTGTAAACATATCCTGCGGTGTCGGCGCTGAAAGCCGGTCTGAAAGGGGCGGCATTAGCCAGCATCTGGCCACGCCCACCGCCCCAGCCAACACCCACTGGCCGGGTTGAAATGCATTTGCTTCATTTGTTTGGCGTGTATTTCATGTCAACTTAATGTTTATTAGAAACCGTCTACTCAAATTGCAAGGGGCAACTGGGAAGGCGAAGGACGAAGGACGAAGCTCCGGCTGTCAACTGGTGCAACCCCTGCCCAGCGGAGCTCATTCATCAGCCAACGGAAGGAAGAACCCAAACAGTTTTTAATACGCTATTTGGGAAAAGTAAACTTGAATCCTCCAAAGCCAGCGGGCGGAGTTTTAATATCCCTCCCTTTCCATTGCAAAAACGACTTCTTAGTTCAGGGGTTATATTTGAGATAAGTATAGCAAAGCGAAAAAAGTAAAAACAGGGATTAAAGAGAGTCCCTAAATATAATAGGACAAAAACAAATTTGTAACTTATTGCAAAGTTAAAATTTTAAAATTATTTCTGATACCTTTCTGAAATATGTTTAACTAATTTATTGGGCTCGTGGCTTTATGTGTCTGCCTCACTCTTGAGGTCCCCGATCTACCCATCGCAAATCACATCCATTATATTATTATTGCTCATCCGATAACTCAGGAAAACAAATCCGAGATTATGGAAAAAATTTAAAACCGACAGACGGGCGACTGCGTTATCAGTGGGGAATGAGCATTGATAAAGCGTTTTTGAAAATGTAAATTCCTATCATTAGGCTCCCATGAATATGGCAAGCTGCTTGAGTAAAAATATTATAAAGTTGACCACAAACAGCCTCACAATAAAAAACACTTTAGTTGGGAGAGTCGACAGTGAAATACCCTTTACTAAGATAAATTAAAATAAATTTAAAAACATCAGACGAAAACTACTCAGTGAAGGGGTTAAGCAGCATTCCATATTTCTTAATTTTTTAAAGTATGCCTAATCAAAAAAAGCTAAACCATTGGGTCAGTACTCGCAAAGACCGTTCTCAGATTAGTTATGCTAAAATTCATTATATAAAATAAAAAAATTACTGAAAACAGCGTGTATATTGATGTTTGCCCCAAGACAGTGATGATAGTGATGAACTTGGCTCTTTTCTGAACCCTTCACAGAACTCATTGTAAGCTCGATGACCCTTTTCTATCGCTTGAAGTGAAACGATGTGGTTTGCTCAAAGATAATATTTGTGTAAGGCGATCCGAATGTGCAACTACTGAGGTTAATGGCTATACAAAAATTATTTTTTTTAAGATCCTTCTAGCTTTTGGATTTAAAATATATTTGGAATAATTTTATTTTGAATAATTTTATTTAGTTATTTAGTGTTTTGAAAACATGGAATGTCTCAAGATTTCTTAAAACACCTTAACACCCGGTTCCGCACTCGTTGCCGTCACAAATGTCGCACAGCGAGGAGTCCACGTGGAAGAACTCGGTGGCACTGCGTTCGGTGGCATAGTAGTCGTAGAGTCGAACCCACGATGGCTTCAGATTGGCCACCGCATGGGTAAAGATGGCCTTCAGGGTGAAGCACTTGCGGTCGCCGGGCGACAGCTTTTCGAAATAGATGTGAACCTCGGTGTCATCGTTCTTGGTCTCCACCCTCTTTACATCCGAAACGGCTTCGATGCTGGCGAAGGATTCGGAATCACTGACATAGCCGGATGGCAGTTGCACCTGCATTAGCGCCATGTTGGTGGGCTTTCCCTTGTCGGCGGCGGCGATGGGAGTGTATTCGCCGCAAATATCGAGATTCAGACGCTGTTTTCCCGATTTCTTGGCATTGGTGGTCACCTTGAAGCTGGGACTCGGCTCCCGGGTGGCCACATTGTAGCGGTACGACAGCTGGAGTTGAGCACGTCCTTGTCCCTCGGCCGTGAATTTGACCCTATTGGCGTTATTCGGCAGTACGTGCGTCTGCATATGTATACCATTTTGGGGAGTTACCAGAATGTCTTTTTGGCCATTCTCCAAGTACCCCAATCGTATGTCCATATGTCCAATCGGTATGTTGGTTATGAGAGCGTACTGGGTTAGGGCCATGGTGCCCACAACGGTGTCCTGGGACGATTCGAATCCTCCGTTGCTGTTGCGTTTGCTAATCAGCCAATCGACAATCGGCCTGGGATCATCCGTGTTCGCCTGCTCCAAAAGGGCGAGCAGCACATAAGAGGTGATCTCCACGTCGTTGCTGACACTATTGTCTGACCTGGACCACCACTTGAGGCCATTTGACTGCTTGGCCATCCGCTCCAACTTGGCCAGGGCCGTTTGATCCTTGTCGTGTTTGGCCAACGTCAAAGCCAAAGCGGCAATGGCCAGATCATATGGCTCATTTGACTGGTCCACCTTACTGGCCACAAATGCGACGGCCTTGTCGATCACACTTTGGTACTTGTGCCTGTATTCCTGCGGAGGAAAGGAGGTGCGTCAGAATGGAAAAATATTATAATAGGAAGATCGCTAAAGTCGAGTATCTCGACTGTTAGATACCCGTTACTCATCTATAGGAAGTTCGACAGGGATGGAGATATGCAAGCAGCAAAGTGACTGCTTGCACTGCTTGCACACGCGACACTTATTAGCTCATAACTTTTTAATGAGTGGTCCGATTTTTTCAACTTTTTTCACATACAGACACACGGACATGGCTAGATACGACGAATCTTTCTGACGATGTCAATATACCCTTTTACTCTACAAGTAACGTGTTTAATATTCTCCCAAAGTCTGACATCCTCACCTGGTTCTGGAAGAAAGTCAGGAGGACAAAAGAGGTAAGGGCCAAGGGACTTCCGTGGCTGTTGTGGATGACCCTGCCCAGTTCCGGGAACTCGCCGTTGGACCTCTGTCGGGACTTAAGGAAATCCAGTCCAGCTGTCAGCACATTGGAATCGATGTCTATGTGCTGGGCCGCCTGGTGGAAGGATCGGATAACATAGGCGGTGAGCCAAGTACTGCCCGCAGGATCGCTCTTGCCCCAGGCGCTAAAGGACCCGTCATCGCGCTTGTAGGTTAGCTCCCTCTGGTATCCACTTTCCGCATATTCCCTACCCTTTCTCGATATCTCGGGCTCAATGCGCTTACTGGCTTTCAGGTAGGTCAATGCCAGAATGCTCGGCACAAAGTGAAACATGTTCTGCTCGCCGCAGCCGTAGGGCATGCGAACCATTTCGTCCAGGTGCTCGAGCTGTGGTGCCTGGATGGAGCCACCCACTTGGAATTCAATGAACTCGGAGCCCTTTATAGCACTGGTAACTTCTTCTACCATAAGTTCTTTTTCCGGCGGTCCCAAGCTTCTTCGGTGCCTGTTCTGTGCGTTGACCAAAACGGCTTTGTTGACGTACTTGGTCACGCCATCGGCCTCCACACGAAGAATTTGATGGATGGCGTCCGCGGCGATCGGCGAAATAGCGGTAATCTTCAGATTGGTTAGTCCCACCTTCTCGGGGCGAATCATGAACGAAATGCTTCGTCCGGTGCCGGCTGGTATCATTAGTGACTTTTTCCGCTGCACCTTCATCATATCCTTGGTCACATTCGCACTGGTGGCCTCGACAAACTCGTACTGACCTTCAGAGTTATCCATCGATACTGTCGCCCAGACCGCCGTGTTCAGGTAGTTGAACACCAACACGGGTATGGCTATCACTTCACCCCGCTTCACAGAGTACGGCAAATTGGTGGTTACGAAGAAGGGCTGGAACACACGAACTTTAGTTGGAGCCCGAGTCATTGCAAGGCCGGAATCGGGATTTAGGGCGAAGCCAGTTATCACCCAGGAGGTCATCGTGTCGGGTATTGCCTTTTTCAGGATGTATTCACCATTGGCGCCCACCCTGTTGAGTTATATTAGATTTGGACTATTTAAAAGATACTGCAAAGAACTTACTGGGTTATATTTGAAAACAACCAGGTTTCAGGAAATTCTTTTCGAACCGCTGGAAGTGAACTTTGCGCACTGGTTGTTAACTTTTTGGCTGTCGGAGCTGAGTTCGTTCCTTGAATTCAATAATATTTTATTTTAGTAATCAAAGCCCTCAAAGCTGAATAGGATGGTCTTACCGGATCCCACGTTAGACGAGGCTGATCGACTACCGAAAGAACCAGTACAACTATTTTGTTCTGATAAAATAAGAAATCAAGTTGATTAAAAGAGAACGCTATAGTCGGGTGCCCCGACTATCAGATACCCGTTACTCAGATAAAGGGAGTGCGAGGGAGATGGATATTTGAAACTTTGATCGTGCATAACTTTTTAACGAATGGTCCGATTTAAAATCTACATTTCGATAGGTATTTTTAAACGCAATAAAACTACATTTTTACTTTTCAAAAATCTTTAAAGGTGTGGGCGCCAGACACCGTTTAAAACCGTTTAGGGCGATTGTGGGCGTTAGAGGGGGCGTGGCCCTCGGGTAATCCTAACTTTCTAGCTTTTGTAGTTTCCGAGATCTCAGCGTTCATACGGACGGACAGACAGACGGACAGCCAGACTGACAGACAGACATGGCTAGATCCACTCGGCTAGTGACCCTGATCAAGAATATATATACTTTATGGGCTTTTGCACGAATACAATATACCCTTTACTCTACGAGTAACGGGTATAATAATTATCATATTAACTTACCGGGATTAGTAAAACAGCCTCCTGTTGGGACAATGTAGTTTATTAAGTAGTTTAGTAAATATATATATTTAACTCACCCAAATCGATGTTTAGATTGGCATTAGATAGGGTCACCAAGTCGTTGGAGTACTTGGCGAGGTTGTTCAATATTTGGTCCCGGCTAAAGTCGTTTCCAGATCTGAGGAGCAGCACACTCTGGTCCACTCCCAGGAGTCCGACGTAGGAATGGGGATCGGTTTTCACCTTAAGGCTCACCTCTTCGCTGGGCTTTGCTTCCTTGGGTGCCGTGATTTCAATCTGTGTGGAATGGTTCTATATTGATCTTCGGTTGAATATATATGTTATGGTGACCTACCGTGTTCCCAAAGTCCCTCTCGATATCGATAATCTTCTCGTCGGACATCAAAACTCCGTTAACAATGTAATAGACATATATTGTGGCTTGGGGCACCATTTTAAAGTTGGGTTTGAATTTAAGTTCCTTTCTGGTTTGATTTGCTGCCATTGACACAAAATAATTTGCGACGATATTACCCCGAGCCACTACCGTAAACATGAAGTACGGAAGATACGAAGTAGATACGACATTGATGAATACCAACTCCCTTAGTTTGGGTCTGTGAGGAGACAATGTATTTATTTTTTTGGGTATATCAGAGGCACCTCAATCACAACTTACTTTTTGGTAATAACCTCAATCTTGAGGGCATGGTCGAGCTTATAGATGTATTGCTCAATGTTGGCTGCGCTTTCGAATGTGGCCGTCAAACGACAACTTTTGCACGAAGAATCGGGTGGCATTATTTGCTGTGTGGCAACGCTATGTTGAAGCGCAGCTTGGAAAGTCCTGGAGAGCTGACAGCACAGCACGTTGAAGGAAACCTTCTTTGAGGCGTCGTTTACAGGGTAACCGTTCAAGTCTCGGACCACAACACTGAAGTTATATTGTACTCCCGGCCTATAGTGAGTTGGCCAATGGAGGTCCTCCAGCTTGTGACGATGCTCGTGAAGGTTCACGTAGGCTGTGCCGTTGTGCTTGAGATCCGTTAGATCCTCCTTAACGATGGCAATTATTTTCAAAGGACTCTTGGAGGACTCCGAAATGGGAAGCTCCACAGCCACCTCCCCATCGATGGGCAGGTTTTTCTCCGTCTTACTGCCCTCAACCGAAACGACGAGGTTGCCCTTGACTGGCTTTCTAAAGGTGTATCTGGCCCGGATCGTGGCCTTAATGCTCCCAGCAGTAGCGGCCACATCCTTGGGCGTTAGAATGGTCACCTCGAACTTTGGCACCACATACTTGTCCACCACCAGCACCTTGGTCTCCTTGGCCTCGTCCTGCACCGAGACGGTCAGGGTCCAGTTGCCCAGGCCGATCGGACAGCTGCAGCTGCCCTGAGTAAATGCCCTGTGTTGGCTTGACCTCCTTCCACCGCTTGATCAGATTCTTCTCCCCGTCGTGGATCTCAATGGTAATGGTCTTGTCGATGACGGCCGGTTGGGTGTGCTTATTCAGGAAGAGCACTCTGTACTGAACCAAATCGCCGGGCTTATAGGTGGCCTTGTCCGACTGGATGTAGATCATGTTCTTGTCATCGGCAAAGGTTAGCTTGGTGGAGTTCTGGAACACAATGCCTCCAGTGCCCGCAACATTCAGCTGGTAATCCCCACTGCTCAGTTTCGGGATATCGAACTTAACGGTCTGCGAGGACATGGGTTGAACATTAACGTCCTTTCGCCTACTGAATGAGGGTCCCGACAGGCTGACCGAGATTTGGCTGGGTCCTGGTGCATTGTGCACGGTAACGGACACGTCGTATGGGCTGAGGGATCGAATGGTCTGGGGTGCCACGACGGAGTAGATACTGAAGTGAATCAAATAATATTAATTAGTATTGGTGATCTTAAATCACTTACTAGCTTCTGGCTTATCTGCGTGAAATTAGTGTTTACAATTTAATCTATTCGCGAAATTATTAATTTATATAAACAAAAGTCTATATATATTAAGCCAGATTCAATTTCCAGAGAAATGCGTGCTCTGATAAGGTCCCATGAGTCGTGCAATTAAATGTACAACCTATCAACTTAAGCTGTCTTTTCGAGTTTTATTACTAGCTCGGATCCCATTGACTCATCCCCAACAGTTCTTATCGGGGACACGGCCTCGGGTTATCATGCTGCTGAAAGCATGTTGACAATTTTATTTTCTAGGAAATCCCCAAGATATGCTAATGAGATCGGTTGGTAAATAACTTCAAGAAACTCTTGAAGTATATTTTCCTGGAACAACCAATAAAATTTAATTCCTACTAGGCAATTGATAAGATCAGTTTGTAAATAACTTTCAGAAATATTAATGTTTATCGGTATTTTCTTACAATTATAAACTTTACACAACATCTTGTACAATAATTTCAGACAAATTTTAAAATGTTATCTCTCAAAATAGTAAATTAACAAAACACTATGGTATTTATTTGCTTATAAAAAGTAAACTTACTACGCAGCAAAGCAAATGTTTGCTATTAATTTTAACAAAATTGGGAATTCAAATAAAGTAATATCACAGAACTTGTTTGCCAGTTTGATTTTGCAAGCATTTATTTATTGAAATGTACATAACTGCCATTCAAACTCTTCTCAAAACTCACCCGTTGGCGTTGATAGCTAAAACATGTTGGAAAATAAATGAACTTAGAATCAACCACAACATATTGCAGTCTTTTCTTTGAATTGTTTTTTCACAAAGCGCAGAGATTATACTCGACCGTTTCACTTAAGCGACGAAAAATAATGAGCTCTTCTCAGACTGAGCGCCCTCTTTTATACTGGCTTTGTCAGATAACAAATGTATGTATAGTACCAGAAAGATTGTTCCAGCTTGATATTTTTTTTGGACAGCTTAATAATTAAAAAACAAAAAATGTTTCATTAAAAGTTAATTTTTATAAGAAATATCAAAAATAAGTCTAACGGGTAAGTCCCAAGCTTATATTCTGCATTGCTGGTTGGTGATAAGTGATATCATTAGAAATTCTATATAGAGTGGTTTTAGACATAATTTAGCTGGATTAAAAAAAAGGCGACTGAATAAAACTTCTTATTTCGGCAATTGGAATTTTTCCATGCAATTCTATCACTGATGTACAATATTTACACATTTTCAAAGCCTTTGCCGAAACCGCATGTGGTGGAATTAATGCCATCGCAAGGCGTTACGAGGCCAGCCACATCCTGGACTTCTGGGACTCCCGCCGCCTGCAGATAGGCCCCCCGAAGGCATTTCAAATTTTCTACTCTCCCACCCGCACCAAGGACCGCCCACAATGGGATCGGGAGCACAAATGTTTATACATTAGGAACATTTGTGCAAATGCTTGGGCGTCGTCGCAGGTGCTGATTATATTGAAAATTATTAGTGAAACATTGCAGCATTCTGGCTCCCGTGGAGTTGGGGGCGCTGGTGGGCCAGAGTGGGCGTGGGCTGAAGTGGGGTGGAAGGTCGGGTTTCCGCAGCTTGGCGCTGCATGTGGGCTATAAAAATTGATTGCAAACTTTGCGGCGCACCAAGTGCGCGATGACTGTGTGTGGATGTGTGCGTGAGTGCTAGTCTTATAAATGCGAGCAGATCTGCTAAGTATCGATACTTAAAATATATTTAAGGAAAAGTTAAAAAGTACAAAACATTTGATGCTTTTCATCATCATTATAGGTGCAAAATCTGATTGTTACTCTTCTAAAATATTTAATTTTTTAAAAAAGTTAATTTAGAATTTTGTATATATTTTATTTTTTAAACCTTACTTAAGTCCTACTTATACAGCAGACTGAGATCATAGTTTAACAACTAATGCAGCCCGTATTTTTCATTTTTCTTCAACAGCTTTCCCATCAATTGCTCGCTGTACTTGACAATAATTTGAAAATTGATGATGTGCACACAATAAAGTGTCAAATATCGACACACATCAGCGCACCGGGAGGTCGACATCATGACTGCCGATGCGAGAGCTATGGAGACAGGACAGCTTTGGCAGCTTCGGAAAATAATATAAAAGTCCACACGTGAGCCGGGCCAAGGAGCAAGATGTGAAGAACTGGGGAAAAATCAACGAAAATTGATTGAGCGCATGAAGCGGGGCGCAGGTGAGTTGATCTAAAAAAGAAGGTGGCACCGAGCACCGAGCAAGTATGCCGCATCACCTCTTCTCCCACTTTATTACACAATTTTTCACCTTTAAATAATTTCGCTTGACTTTTTTATTGTCTTCCCCTCGAAACAAGCTTCATTGCCGTTGACGTGAAGTTTAATCTATTTGTCCTTTGTGAAGCTCCTCACATGTTATCACGTTTCTTGGGCCTGAGCTTCGGCTGAAATTATGCAAATATGTTGCCAAATTGTATGAATAAAGTGTATTACGTCTCGAAAGGAGTATATCGAATTAGACCTGACAGGAACAGTGCCTATTTTACCTTTTATAAGTTAGTATTTTCTACATATTCAGCTCGCGTCTAAAAAGTCGTTCCTAAGAGTTAAAAATAACCAGAAAGAATTCTATAGTCGACTATCTCGATTGTTAAATTTGGGACTTTCCCAATTAATAAACATATGACCCTTCTTACCCACTTGGGATCATCGTGGTACAATTGCTGATAAGACAAAAAACAAGATAGAATGCTATAGTCGGGTGACCCGATGAAAAAGGTTAGATGAGTTTTATATTACTAGAACATTTTCGGTGTTACTTGGGTGACAGATCCAGGTTGCTTTTAGAATATACTCAAAATACATAAATACAAGGAATGCGTTGAACTTACACATGAGTTCCACACTTGAGTTCGTTTTAATTGTTGCTGCAACACAAAACACTGTTTTTAATTACATCAAACAAACACTGAGTGCAATACAATATGAAGACAATGCATTTGGTTGCCCCCCACGGAACTGCCCTTAAATTGGGAAAGGATTCGGAAACAGAGTTCGAGTAACTTTACTATAGCTATACAAAATCGTTGATCTAACCATTTTATCTATAGCTTCAAAGGTGAAGAGGAGGACTGGGCCAACTGGCCCTTAGCGGTGAAATTGTCCAGGTTAGATATTAAAGATACTTTATATACTAAAAAAGGCTGATCCTGAATACTAAGTTTATCTTCAAAAGGACCTCGGAGCTCTTGATCGACTACAAGATGTTCATTGCCGCCCGTCGCATCCAATCCCGTTGGCGAGGCCACCGCGTCCGAAAGATGCTCCTTCAGCGCTGGCAGGCGGCAGTTACTATTCAGCGATGGTGGCGCGGCTTTCGGATGCGGCGAAGTCTGTGGGAACAGCTGGAACGGCGGCTGCAGGACACGATCCTAGAGCATTTCCATGACGCGGCTACCCGCATCCAGGCTCTGTTTCGTGGATGGCGGGACAGGAGGTCCATCCACGATGTGCGAAACCTGCGCCGCATGCAATCCTCCGCCGCCGAGGATCTCATCAATTGCGTAATCCTCCAGCTGCATCAAATTAAGCAAGCCGAGTCACTACCAGGACTCTTCTCGCTGCGAAACTCTGTGTAAGTAAACTATTCGGGGTCGTCACCGAATACTCCACTAAAAATCTCTTTGGTATACATTTTACCTCTACAGCTGCCTTCCAAGAGTCGAGAAACTGATGACCACGATGCTGTTTAAATTTCACAACGGGCGTGTGGTATCAATGGTGGCCAACAGGATGTCCCAAAAGGATGACCACCGAAAGGACTTCGAAACCGCTAGATTCCATACGCAGTTCCCCTATGACGGACCCAACTTCAACGAGCTATGCCATGTTAGGGCAGAAGACCAAGTGGCTGTCAAGGACTTGACCACTGATCTGCGCTTCTGCGGAATTGTCACCAAGTATCAGGAATCTCAGCGGGATGAGTATTTAAGAGAAACCCATCGGCGTTTCGATTCGCGTGAGTATTTATCAATTCTTAAACTGTATAATCCAAATTTAATCTTTCATATACTGACTTATTTTTTAGGCAAACGACAAGAGCAGTTGGAACACATCAAAGCTGGGGAAATAAATTCAAAACGAAAATTCTGCGCAGACGTTGTAGAGCGCATGCGTAAATGGGACATTTGGAATGGTTCCAAAACAGATATTAAAAAGAATATGTTTCAAAGTCCAGAAAAGGTGCAGCTATTTTTTAAGCGAGTGAAGCATCTGATGAGTGATTACAGTAATATAACCGCCGAGGACCTGGGTGATATTGAAAGCTTTGAAGAATAAATCTAAAGTTAAACATATATTTTTACACATATATTACAAATAAAGCATGGATTTGTATACTTCAAAAAAAGCCAATCAAGGGATACACTTTGCAGTTTGGACGGGTTCCCATTGTGATTTAGTTTCCACCGCCGAAACCTGAAGAATTGGCAACATCTGCCTTTGACTGTTTACTAATTAGCACCCATTTATTCACCTTTGCTTTCTTTAATTTTGCTCTACACTCGCCTTCTGCTTACCCCATCCTCCCCATCCACACCCACATCGAGCACACCAGCCACATTTTTCATGCGAAGAATTTTCCTTTGTTTTCAGCAGGCATTTAATTTATTTTACTCTTGGCCGGGCCAAGAAAGAGGCGGCATACGAAGAGCAATTTGTGAGCTGCGTGGTAAATCTTGGCATGCTTACCTATAAATATTTGACATGGCTACAATAGCCTTCCCCTTTGGATCGGGGGAAACGTGGCGGCAACACATGACCCGGGACTAGGATACCCAGGATGCGGGCTGTTCAAAGCCTGTGGCATACGTGCAGGAGCATTATCCGCATACTTGAAGCGGGACCGGTCCTTATACGTGACTGCCGTCTGCAGCCGAGGTCCTGCCCGGCAAAGGGGGCAACCCGCCCGCAGTGGGGAGGGCAAATTAGATTTGCCTATAATTAATATGCACGATATGTGGCGTTAACTTGTGTGAAAATTACTCGGCTCCCTGACGTGACGGAGCGCGGTTCGTGTGGAACGCGAGAACAAAAACCATAGACTCCAATTACAATCTATCTATTCGGCACCGGAGGCCTTTGTGCTATGTGTTATTCGATTGCTATGCCCGACCGTAAGTATTTCCTAATTAGTTGTTGATGACACTGAGACGTGAGTGATTTCTGAGGAATGGGTCGGGGCTCGTGCAAAAAGACGCACGAAATTAAATATGTAAGGAGCTGCGGCACTAAAATCAATTGTCAAATTGGGTTGCCATCAAGGTAAATGAAATCAAATTAGCCAAGGTAAATCTGGTGATGTGATGAATAATATTTCTATATTTATCTTCCATTGATTAATAGAGAATTGTTCTACAGTATTGCACAGACTAGGGATGAAAATATATTAAAATAAATAAAGGGAAAATATTTGTAGTGCCATCTCAAAATTTTAAAAATTGCATTTTCCGAATTTTGCAAGCTTTATGCAACTAACGAATACCAGAAGAATTGTCAAAAATACTACTACAAATTTACCAAAATCAATAACCTTAGGGATTTGTCAAAAGGTCCTGGATCGACTTATTTCCGGTCTTTTTTCCTTTCTTGTCTTTTCTCGATATCCTCCATATCCCTCTCCACCTCCACCTCCACCTCCACAGTCATCCCAACCAATTGAGGCGTTGCCGTAGACAAACTTTTAAGTTTTTAATTAATTTGTTTTGCTGCGGTCCCGCCAGCCGCAACGCAGATTTTTTTGCGCAACTCAACCTTCCGTCTGCTCATTTTTACTTCGGCGGCAGGAGGAAAAAAGGTTAAGTGGTTTCATTTGGCAAACATTTACCCAGACCCGAAACGTTCCCCAGAAGTTCCCCAGCCGCTCATCAATGCCCAAGTGTGTAAGACTTTTAATAGGCTTTTGTGTGGAAAATAAATTGATGCGGTGCACCTGTAAAGCGCTCCAACAATGAGGGGCTCGGAGCCACGGAGCCACTGAGCCAGACGAATATGTCTGTCCGTGTGATGCGGCCGACCGCATCCCAGGCATAAAGTTTGGCAGGGAGGCGGCATCCTGGGATTCAGTTAATTTTGAGTAAATTGTTAGAGAATTGTTTTCTGCTGCTGCTTCTGCTGTTCCTGGGCGAGGACCCAATGTGGGTGACTTGTGGCCTTGACTCAAGAATTATGGCATTTAATTACCAAGTGTTTTGAGTTACTTCAGCTGGGGAAAAATGATGGGAGGCTGATGAAATTGTAGATATCATTCAGTTGCAAAGTTGCTGTTGGAAAGAAGTCTTAAACTTTATTGTACAGCCATTCTTGATCATCCATAGTTGGTGAAGTATTTCAGAATGTAACCCATGGCCGCTGGGTTTTCCTGCTGCACCAGATGTCCCGCCCGAAAGACCCAGAACATGCTGAGTCGTCCGCCGTGCTTTTCGTAGCCCTCGAGCATCCCGTCGATCCGGATGGCCGTACGGGGTGCCTTTGCATACTCCGACCTGTGGCTCCACTTCAGCCGCCTTATCCAGCTGACGGTGCCGGGAGTGGCGCAAAGTAGGTCCAGAATTCCAGAATAAATGCCCACCTTAATGGGCGTTTCCTCCAGCAATCTGGTAACTAAGGAGAAAAATGGTTCGTGTGTTATAAATATCGATACTTAGATATTTAGAAATTGTATATGGTTTAACTTTAGACATTTTTAACAAAAACATTCTAAAGATACATTTAAAAGGGTTTTACTTTTTTTTAATTTTATTATTCTTACCAATTGAATATTAAATTTAAAAAAAGTTAGAGAAAAACAGTCTACATTTTAGAACAGAAAATCAGTATTTTGACTATAATATGTGGCCAAAAATTGCCAAAATGTGGAATGTTATACCTTGCTGAGCTCGTAATTAAATTCCCAAACGATTGGCATTCAAGACTAAACATTTTAACTTTTAATAATTTTTCACAAAAAATCACCTTTAAAAAAATGCGAAAATAAGTTAAATTATATACTTTTTTACATTTACCGAAAGGTGATAGGAATTGACATATTGGGTTATTAACTGCACAAAACACTGCGTCCTTTCGATTTTGCAACATTTTTGGCCTTGTTACATCAAAAAAACTGAAGAAAATTCTTATTTTTAGCTAAATTTTCAGGTCGTTATTTTAAGCTCATAAAAGTCAGTATTTTAACTAAAACCAAACCCAAGTATGTATTGTTGAAATGAGATCGTATTTAATTAAATTATCATTCGATTAGCTTAAACATATAATGTTATACTAAATTTCAGACTTTGTGTTTTTTCATTGTAAGAACAGAACAGTTATTCTATATAAAAAATACAAAAACCGATTTACCTATGTGGTTGGCAGGCTTGAAAATATCCTGGCCGAGGCGCTCGAAGACCGTTGAATTTTGTTCCATCCACACTGGCATTTTGGCGAGTCCCAAAGCTTGGGTGACGTTGGACCGTATGAAATGACTCATCTGCGGATCCTCGCCATACCGGTAGACCTCGTCCACATGGACACGTCGCTGGGTGTTGTAGATGAAGACGCCGCCTCCGCTCTCGGCGATCTCCTCCTGAACTTCGGAGGCCTTCATCAGGGCACGCAGCCACTTTTCAGCGTAAACAAGTGCCGCCAGCTCGCCGGCCAATCGCGATATTCTGCGATAACCATCGTCATCCACAATGCCGGCTTGGAGCAGAAAGGGGGCATAGGACAGGATGCTGTCCAGCGGCGAGGTCCAGGGATTACCCACCACCACGGACTTCAGTTGGCAGTCCAGCCGGCGCCTCTTCTTGGCCAAATGCAGTTCCAGCGCGAATTCGGGAGCCATTTTGCCGCCATAGCTCTCGGAGAAGATGTGCAGGGGCACGCTTCGAAACTCCGGATACTTCGCTAGGAACTGCTCCATTAGCTGGACGAGATCAAGGGCTATCTGCCGGTTGTTTCTGGCATACCGCCCATGGTTTTCCACATAAGCGAATCCCGTGCCCACGGGGCTGTCCACGAAAAGCACATTCACGTGCCGCACCCAACTGCTTTCCCTCGGCCTGCCCTCGATGTCGATGGGGCCGAGCTGCTCGAAGATACCGCTCCCCGTTGAGGCCACTCCGGGTCCACCCTGCAGCCAGATGACCAGCGGCCTCTCCGCGAAACGGGTCACATTGGCCGTGGTGTACAGCAGCCAGTAGAAGAGGTGGGCGCCCTCACGCACCTCCACGTAGTCCCACTCCTGAACGCCGGGTCCCAGACCAACGCGTCCTGGAAAGATATGATCATTGATCAACTCTCAGGCATGTCACGGAATTTTTTCAGAAATGACAGTTTTAAGGATTATCTTTGAGGAATAACAGTCCGTATACCATACAATTTTAATTAGAATTTTTTAAAACTTTGAATTCACTACACATTCAACACATTTTTGAGGCCAACCCACCTTGCACGCAGGTCAGCGATATGAAAAGGCACAGGGCCCACACCCAAATATTATTTTTTATCGGGTTGAGCTGCATATTACGGTCACAATTCAACGGCCAGGAAAGTGGAACTAAACTGTCTGAACCGGCGGGAAATGCGCAATGATCTGACGCAGTTTTTGGCCGCTAGCTAATTATACATACTAGGAAAAACATACAATTTTCCGATAAACACTAAACATTGGAAGAGAATGTGATGATCGAAAGTGGAATTACCCTTTGATTTAGTATTTTATTAAAATATATTAAGTTTACAATAATTGTATAAATAAATATTTATTTAAATTAAATGAGTTGATCTTAAGAACAAATTGTATGTTTATTGTATTGTATATTGTATTTGTATTGTATTGTATATTTTAATATCTGGGAAATAGTACTCTCTTTCAATACCCTTCGAAAAATTATAGTACGATTTCCAAGAAAGCTGAGAGAAGAGTGGTGGCAGAGCCATTGAGTCTGCGATCACAATACCGCAGTGTAGACCCCTAAACGAAATCAAACTTACTTATTCGCTGCCGAAAAGTAAACATTGACCCCCAGCCGAAAGACCCGCCCACAATACAAAGAGCTTTGCACTCGAGACGTCAGCAGTGAATACTGAAAGTGGGCATCTGGCCTACAGTTTCCCATCCACTTAAATAAAATATGTTAATTTATGTGTGCTACCTGAAATTTACTCGGAGGATTTGCTGTCGAGCTGCGTCTCGAATCTGAGGACATATTCACAGCGTGGCCTACGATTTCCTTTCCATTTGGATAAAAAACTGTTCGTTTATTCGTGGTGACTTAAATAAATAAAATAAAATAAACTACTCGGAGGATTTGCTGTTGTACTGAGTCACGGATTTGAGGACATATTGCATGGCAATTGGATTATCGGAGGGGACCAAGTGGCCAGACCGATTAATCCAGTACATCCCGAATTTGCCTCCGATTTTTTCATAGCCCTGGAGTATTCCGTCCACCACGATGGCAGTGCGATTGGCCTGGAGGTAGTCCGACTTGTCGGTCCAGGCCCAGTCCTTGATCAGGGAAAGAGTGGCTGTGGTGGGCACCAGACAGTCCAAGTGACCGGAGTAAATGTTTATCTTCACTTTGGTTTCGTTTAGCAGACGGGGAACTGGAATGCGTAGGTTTTGTTTAATATATAGAATATATTGGACTTCTCTCCTAGGGTTTTATAACTCACTCGCATTAATATCCGACTTCAAACGATCTCCGTGCAGACTACCCAGCACATCCATCACCTGCGACGCATAGTAACTGCCGTTGATCTGCAGCGCCTCGCTCACATTCACCTCCATGAAGCGCACAAAATCATCTCCATACCCGTAGGTGCGATCCTCGGAGGGATCCAAGTGGGTCTGGGTGTTGTACAGGTACAACTTGCCTGTGAGCACCTGCATGAGATCGTACCACTTTAAGTACTCATCCGTTGCGTTCTCGAACTCGTGACTTTTGAGAGCGCTAAGGATGCGCTCTTCTTGGGCATCGATTTGCACCACTCCATCCTCGTCGATCAGGCCGTTGACATACAAGTACTTGGAGTGCTCCCGGGTGATGTGGCGAGTGGATATCCAGGGATTGCCGATGGTCACCGACTTGAGGATTCCCGGCTGGGCCAACTCACCGGTCCGCATGGCCTCGTCGAGTCGGATGGCCAATGCGGGGGCCATTTTTCCACCATAACTCTCGGAGAAAATGTGCAGCGGCACATCCTTGAAGGCGCTGTGCAACTTGTAGAAGTGCAGCATGAAGGTCATGAGATCGTCGATGAGCTCCTCATTGTTGGTCACCAGCAGGCTGGTGTTATCCGCATAGCTGAAGCCCGCGCCCACGGGATTGTCGATGAACAGCACATTGACGTGCTGCACCCAGTTGCCCTCGCGT
The DNA here is from genome assembly GCA_037075285.1 of Drosophila lutescens. Taxonomy (NCBI): domain Eukaryota; kingdom Metazoa; phylum Arthropoda; class Insecta; order Diptera; family Drosophilidae; genus Drosophila; species Drosophila lutescens. The sequence goes on from JBAMCF010000625.1 coordinate 109,273, forward strand.
TGGGCGCCATTCATGTCCAAGGGTCCCAGTTCCTGGAAGTTTCCCAGCGCCGTAGAGGAGCCACCGGGTCCGCCTTGGAGCCACAGGACTAGTGGGCGCTCCGTAAAGCTGCTCACATCGGCGGTGGTGTAGTAGAGCCAGTAGAACATGTGCGCCCCCTCGCGGACGTCCACGTAACCCCAGTCCTGCTCTCCGGGACCAAATCCCTTGCGGGCCTCCGAAGAACCCAGCACAAGGAGACACACAATCGCAAAAGCACCGCACCACATTCTCAATGTTAAGTTGGAAAGTCACTGAAGTCTTCACGATCTAGATCGCAGCTATTTATTCTATTCCAGATGGAACGTGACCCTGAATTTTTAAAGGTTTTCTTTATCTGATTGTATTTGTTTAGAAAAGTCGAATTCCTGTTGAGCTTGCACGTTAGCCAACACCCTCTAAGAAACGAAAATATTACTTAATAACTTTAAATTTATTACTTTAAAAGATTAAAAAAGTAGCTACTTCAAAGCAAAACTAATTATTATGTAATTTACACATGTAGAATCGTTCAACATCGCAATTCGATAAGAGCTGCTTGTCAGCAAAACCTCGCTGAAAAATATCTAGTAAGTATATAACCAAAACACAAGGTATCAACCCGTTGAAACATAGCTTTTATTCATTTTATATATTTAATTCACTACCTTCCTCTCATTTGTTTACAGATCCACAGCAGGAGCACCATATCTATAAGTACGCGTATAAACATTTATCTTTCGCATAGTTCATTTAAGAACCAAGAAAGAATATATTGTATCATAATAAATATTCTAGCTTTATATAAATGCACTTTTCTTTCAGTATTCTAAAGGAATAGTTTATAGTTTTATCTCGATTTATTTTATTTTATTTTTTCCAATATTAGTTTGTAACAACATTAATGCATATTTTTTTTTAAATGAATATTTTTTCTAAGATAATAAACAATTTTTTGTAACATACTTTTGGGATTTTAAGTCGATATACCCTGTGGTATATTTTTGGGACTTAAAAATAAGTATTTAGACTTGCTTAAAAATAATATTCTCGATATTTAATAGTCATCGGTTAATCCAGCACACTTAAACTTTGATTACAACAGATGACAAGTTGTTCACAAATTTCGCTTGTGGCCATTTATTTTCCTCCACAACTTGTCTGCTTTTTATGTCCAACGCCGATGTTTTTATGTCGTAATTGTCAAAGTTAAAATTGCTTAATTTCAATTTCAACGCGTCTAGAACAATGGACAGTCCTGTGAGTGCCAAAAAAAAGGGGGAAAAAAATACCCAACTGTCCGGAAGCCCGGAAAAAAGGACTGGAAAATGAATCGGATTTCTGTTTTCTGTGGCTGCACCCGGAAAAGTAATTAACAAATGTTTGTTTGTTCCACGCAAGTCAAAAGCAGGACGGCAAAAAAGCTTACGATGCGAGCAGCTCCTTCGTTTCGTCCACGGCTCGATTCGACTGCTTTTGACAATGGCAAGTGGTTGGACCGCACAGAACCACCCACCGCCCACCACCCAGCCGAAAGCCACCCAAACGACCCACTGCCAATTTCGACTGTTCGACGGTTCGCAGTGCAGTTTTAATGAGTGCGCCACCTGGCGGCGGCGGCTGTCATCGGAGGCCAGTTGACGCTGGGATGCGACCGCAAACGGAAATCAATTTGCCACTGGAGCAAAACCAAAATTGCCAGTTCAATGCGTTTTCGATTGTCCATTAAGCAGCTCCTGCAGCTCGCTTTTTGCCCGCTGCCAAAAGTCATTTTCAAGCAATTGGCCCGGCTGGCAGAGCCATTCTGCAGATGCAGATACAAAACGACAGTGATGCAGGGCAGCCAGCAGAACGGAGTGGGGTATTCCAAGGTATAGTTTCTCCAAGGACTATATGAAGATGAAAATTTGAAGGCTCGGCCTTGAGAAGTTTTCTGTCTTCTCGTTACGCATCTTTGTGTTTATATTTTCTGTGTTTTTAGAAAACGATATCTGTTCTCAAAACTTAACTTGCAATCGGTTACCTGTTCTCGTATAAAAAATATTAAGAATATCAATTTACGATCCATTTAAATTCCTTTAAGTGTTTGATTTTAAGTCTTAAGGAATAAACTTACCTTTTTTGAGATTTTAGATCTCCCGAAATGCTGAAATAGATTTCTGGAACACAAGAGGCGTGCGCGGCACAGTGGGCGCCAGCAGAGCACTCACATGCCAAATAAATTGTTGCCACAGTGCCCCGCCCAGTTTCGCCCCCCGATTGCAGATGCTTAGCAAGGAGCTGGGATGCAGATGCACTCGAGTGCGAAATTGCACGCAGGAGCAGAAAGGCACTCGCACCACCCATCACCCATTCAGCCCACAGTGCACAGTGGGTGTTGCCGAATTCAGCCCAACCCATTTGACGCTGTTTTTCATGTCACTCCGCCAATTGTGACTCCAAATTTGCGTCTCTGTCGCCGGCAGTGCGTTGTTTTTCTCACGTAAATTACAAGTTTTTCATTTGCGTTGCGGCTGGCGAACTTGGCCCTTTTCTTTCGTCTCAGCCCTTTTTTCCTTATCCTTGACAAGAAATGGTCAAACGAAAAATAAATACTGGTAATAGATAATAGCCAAATCTTGGGGAAGTTCGTTGAGTTATGGTTACACGGGTGAGTGAACTTGGATTGTGATAAAAAGTACATTTATTTTATTTCATATCCTTAAAATAATTACTTACCATTCTTCCCTTTATCAAATACAAAAACACTCCTCGTAAGTGATCAAATAAAACCATCTTTATTTGGCTTCCATCAATATTTCTTACGCACACTCTCAACTTAGGGTCACACTCTAAGGTTAACGCTATAGCTAAACATTTTAGTTGTACAGTTTTTCAAACAGACACAGACGAACAGAACAATGAATTCGCCTAGAAACCACGATCTTAACAATAAATCCTCGACAAAACCCAACGAAAGCAAACATTTAGAATCCTGCTTAGAGAGTAGACATATATGTAGGTATGTATGTATAAATTTAGGTATATATATTCGTGGTGAGTATGCGATGCCTATTTACACTTGACTTAGGGATAGAGGAGTACGGGTCTTTGCCTTTGGAAATGCATTTGTCTTTACAGTTACGTACTTAACATAGGTATAGGTATATGTGAGTAGGTATATTCGGTATGCTGAGGACCCCGTCTCTGTTGATTTGCTATTCGATTCGCTATAATATGGGTTCCATAATTGCCGAGCCCGAGCAGGCGAGCTCCTTCCTCTCAAGTCTCAAGTCCTCTCCTGCCAGTGGCCATCTTATCACCGCTCCACTCTACCGAAATGCCGCACTTCCAACAGGTTCACCAAAGCCCAGACACTTGGCCACAGTAGTGAAAACAGGATGGGAACAGGATTCCAGGCGAATGGTCCGGCAGCGGCATCTGAAATAAAACAGACCGAAACGAGATTGAAATCGGATTGCGGAAAGGGAAAGGGCACCCGCCGGTCGAATTAATCTTTGGATTAATTGCTTCCAGCTTAGCGCAGAGCATTAATAAATCGCTACCGGTCAGAGGACCAAACCCACAAATACACAGACACACAAGGATAATAAGGTGCTCGGTCCTTTTTCGCTAACTTTGATTTAATGCCCCACAGTTTATCACTGTAATGGCGTGCCCGTAAATGTATCCCCTGTGCATATATGTTTGGCTTGTAAAAACAATCAGGGCCAGATCTGTGGGCCTGCCTGGTCAGTCGACCCCCAAATCAGCCAAATCTGCCTAGCTGTGGGCTAATTTTTAAGCAGACAAAGCTCACCTACTAATGACCGGAAGTTAATCAAATGGGATATTGATTGTTTTGGTAGGCGAAATAAATAAATGAAAATCAATAAAAGTTTCTTATATGTGAAACGGAGGATAACCAAATTTAAACAGATTTATATGTAAGCCTATTATATATCCAATTAAATAGAATTTTCCATTTGTTTTAAGTGGTACTCACTTGAGTGTATCAAGAAAAGTTCGTTATGCTCGTCCACATCTCCGGGCTGATCGAATGGATATATATTCATGTCTGGGGATCTGCCCGAGGCCAGAATCCTAGGACGATCCTCCTCTAAAAGTTTCTCGCTCTCCTGCGCGTAGATTTCGTGTATTCGAGCCGAACACTTCAACTGTAAGTATTCAATTCGAAATGAGCATAATGCTATAATCTGATATAAGAAGCCTCACCTTCAAGCGACCCTTGATGAAGTGATGCACTGTCACCACGAAATTGATCTCCAGAACAGAGGACTCCAGGTGCTCGGCCAAATGGCGCTGAATGTCGTAGACGCGAAGGTAATTGGGTGGCACCTGTATGTCGTTGATCCACCAGGTGAGATTCGCCGCCGGCTTGGAGTAATCCGATGAGCAGTTGCCATTCACAACGTCCCCCAGACGATACCTCGAATGGATGCCGGTAATTATGGGTCGTTGGGTGGGCAATTCTGTTGCGAAACGGGGGAAACGATTGAAGTTAGCCAGTGGCAGGTGGACGGATGAGGCCCCGATTACTTACCCACCACCTCCATGTCGGCGGTCACGATGGACGTGTCGAAGGTGGGTGCATCCGCGGACACTTCGCAGGCAAACTTGCCCGAAATCGAGGTGGGAACATTTCGGAGCAGGACATGGCTGGCATTCGATTGGGTGGTCTGTGAAATTCGATATTCAACACATACTTTAATTCTAACAATAAAATACAAAATAATGTAATCTATTTTAAAACTAAAAACAATAAAAACCCTTTGCTTTCACACACACGTTATTCATTAAATGCCGATGGCCATAAAATCTATATTTCCAATTGGTCTTTATACTTTCGACAAATAATTGCATACAGGTAAACAAATCCCATAGTGCTCTACCTGTCGTTATTTGCTTTCAGCATTTACGCCGGTGCTTACATAAGATGGGCGTAACCTTCACTGCTGGCCCTCGACACTTTTTTAATATATGCATTCTTTTTAATTCATGCGGTTTTTGTCCTTTTGCAACGTCGTTTTTAATATCGAAATGTCATCAAAAGTCAACAATAAGAGCGCAGCAAATGGAAAGTCAAAATTGTTAATTAAAACTTTTTAACATGCATAAAACAAACATGGATGCACACACACGAGCATCGAAAACAGGTCGATTGTTTACACAGCCCCCTGCTGCAACTGCTGCTGCTGTCGTTAATACCATCAGCAACCAGCAACATCACAGCAGCAGCAACAACAGCACGGCAGCAACAAAGAAGCCCATCAGCAGCACTTTGCCTTCAGTTATTTAAAGCAATTTACACTGGCAACTCTTTTGCTTTCATTTCTGTACCCCCGCCACTGTCTTTCAGTTTCAATAAACCCCATCATCATCATTATCAACAGCCTGTGGGGCACTTAGCAAGTGTTGCCTACTTGGCTATTCGATATCCATGTTGACTACTTTGTATGCTCTATAATTTAAGATTTATTAAATGCAACAGTTGAAAAATTAAATTTTCAGATTTTTTAAGAATTATTGTTATTTTATGAAAGTTAAAAAAATAATTTTGATAAGAAAATGGGTTAAGAAGTCTGATTTTCAACTCAGAATCTTTAAAGAAAAATAAAAACCATACATATTATTTAATATTTAAGGTATTAATATAGGCATAAATTTAATAATAATTGTATTTTAATATTTTTCAATTTACTGACAACAAAAATATTTTCCACAACAAATAGGTCCAAAAAATCCAAGCGATTTACAAGTCGGCTTTAGCTTCTCAGTACTACACTGCTCTGCACTCACCTCGACATCGATTTCGTTCGTTTTGGTGAATATCTTCCAGGCCGGATTCTCCTTCGGCGTGTAGCGGTAGAACTCCCGCCTGCCGCGATACCACTTCACCGTGTAGAGCGTGTCGTTCTCGATGTCATAATTGCAGATTAAGAGCGCATTATCGCCGCGCTTAACGGCGGACGGGATGCGAACGTTGACATTGCGCAGTCCCACAGTGAGACCTGGAAAAGGAGGACGGGTGTTTAATGAGTTGTTGCCATGGGAGCGGAGTGGTCGCAGCTAGAGCAGCAGCGGCAACCCGGAGCGGCTTAAATATGACAAGTTATTGTGGCTTAATTATGATCCCCCCGAGGATTACAACGGATTTCACGAGCAAGGCAGGAACTTAAACTGCTTCGTAACAACAGGGGTAAATCATGGGAAGTAAGCCCAAAAATAAACATACTTTAAACAGCCGAATGAAATACTCACAACATTACACATTTTCGCGGAAAAAACTTTTCATGGGAACTACAATAAATAAAGAAAAAGTTCTAACAAAATTTATTTTCGAAAATGAAGAACTCGGTTATTACCTTAAAGTTAATTATAGAATTAAAATTATTAAAATTTACTTTAATATTTATACTTTTATATTTAATTTTGAAACTTCTAAAATAAAATTTCATCTATTTTTCTTCCTTTTAAAATTCTTTATAAAACCTTTTTAGTTTATATTTTTTTTTTTCGTTCAGTGCGCTCTTATGAGTAAGAAGTAGGTCACCGACCATGAAAACACCGAAAAACAACCGAAAAACAAAAAACACTCCATTGTATCAACGGCCCGTGGGTGTGAAAGAGACAACCGGAAGAGCCGCACTCAAAAAGTTGATTATAACATACAATTGTGCGATCGGCAGTTGGAGCGTCTGCCCCAAGCTGTTCGCCTGTTCGGAATTATAAAAAGCTTCCTAGAAAAATTAAAATCGAAAGTGAATGCTTCACTCTCCTCGAGAGAGACCCGTAAATCATAAAGGGGGCTCGACTTTTTATTTTACAGCCACCGCTGATGACGAGCAAGTCTGCCATGTAGGAAATCGAGTTGGGGTACAAGACCAGGGGCCCAGAAACTTTAGGTACACCCTACTGTCAAAGGTTGCTAGGCAGCTCCACCAGTTCATTGACCTCAGATGTTAAAGAAGAAAAGATTCTCTGGCTTTGAGCACATTATAACAGATGACTATAGTGAACGAGTGGTAATTTATGGGTGCGTGTCTGGTCTTTTGCGTATCTGAGTTTTTCAATTGGGAAAGGTTCTATTATTGAGACCTTGAGTCGTATAGGGAACCTTCTATGCTTATCGAATTTAATATTAATATTCAAGTATGTTGTGCAGAGTATAACTTCTACATTTATATGACGTTGTATTTTTTACAACCTTTATTCAAGAGGTTCTCAACATAATCCTACATCTAGATTCTAGAAGTACCCTACTCAGGAGCCATTACTAGTTCGTCCCCAAGTGGGGGCTATCCTAAAATAGCTATTTATAAATTGTTAACAAATAAGTTAAAAAAACAGTAAACCGGTTTCTAGGGGCCCAACGCTGGGGTCTGTTTAAACAATTGCTTTTCCCCAGTTGGTAACTGAGTTCGTCGCCGTCTGTTCGCGGGTTCGTTTCTGGTTAACCTTGAATACTAATTGTTGTTTCACGTTGATTTTAATGGCACTCGCGCGTTGTCGTTTTGTTTCTGTTGTTTTCATATCAGCATAAAAATTTCATGCTGCCCCGTCTGCTTGGCAGCTGCTCCTCATCGCTGAACGCCGGATCGAAATAGTACGAAAAAACTAATCTCATCCGTATTGCCGGCTTTTCTAGCCGGCCGCCGACTGCTGGTCAGCACAAATTTGCGTAAACAGAGCACTATTTGCTTTGCCGAATGGCGAGAAAGGTACTTTTTGGGGTGGGGAATCGAGAGCGTGAATATGTCGAAAGACTATTTAGAAACCGTTGCTGTTCTATTTTGGCCAGGCCAACAGAAGAGGGGCAGCAACGCTGCTGCTGCCAACTTGACGGCATACGAATTTAACTCAAGGAAACCTTGGGCTTGTCGTCTCGATCGAACTGGAAAACCTTGGAAAACCAGAAGCGCCCGCTTCGGCATGGAAATAAAAAAAAAAAAACAATTGCAAAGGCCCCCAATAAAAATGAATCGGCAAGGAGTTCATAAGCACACGAAGGGCACCTAGAATGGTTGGCACAGAGTGGGTAACCATAATTATGAACTAAAGGTAGGTATTGATCTAAATGGGTGACTAGATAAGTACAGAGAGCTTTAAAAGTTATAAAGCAAGAATTAAAATAAATGAGAAGAGTAAAAGCTTTTCATTATTACACCTAGACAGAAGAATTCTTTCTAAATGCCTTTAAATGTGGAACCGAAGGAATTTTCGCTTAGGATAGGAACTTTCGTTTCGAGGCTCCTCAGCTGAACAATCATCGATGTACGGGTATTTTCAATGCCACCAAGCCACCAGTGTTCTGTTTACAATGGAACGAGTTTGAAGAAAAGCTAATCGGAGTCGAGGACTGCCTGACTGTGAGCATCTACAAGCCGAAGAACCCAAGTCAGAGCAGCTTTCCTGTTCTGGTTTTCATCCATGGTGGTTCCTTTATGTTCGGCTCAGCAGTGGCCAGTGGACACGACAGCCTTTTGCGCGACGGAAACTTGATTGTGGTAGAAATAAGCTATCGCCTTGGACCTTTGGGCTTCTTCAGCACCGGTGATAAGGAGCTGCCCGGAAACAATGGACTGAAGGATCAACGACTGGCTCTGCGGTGGATCAGGCAAAACATTGCCAGCTTTGGTGGAATGTCGGAGAATATTCTAGTCATTGGCCACTCGGCAGGAGGTGCCTCAGTTAATTTGCAGCTTCTGCACGAGGATTTCGGATTCGGCGACTGCGATTTCCAGAACAGTGTGAACAGCGCACAATATCAATTGCTTCGAATAACAAGAAGCGGTTGTAAAAACGAGCAATACAATCAGTTTACCTAGGGAATAATAGCACCTAAAAATGAAATATACACAGGTGGTAGTTTTAAATATATCAACAAAATATTTGCAAGAACGTTAAAATGCCATAATAAAGCTTTAATATTCTGAAGAGCGATGTACATTTTTTATTTTATGTTAATTGTATTCGAGAAATGGCCACAGAGCAGATGCAGATTTTTTCTTGCTCTTTTAACCAATAATCCTTGTCTTAATGGCAATATAACTTGCAACTGATTCCGAAGGACTCTCTCTCCGCTCTGCTCCCGACTCCCCTGTCCTTTAAATACAGCATTAAAATCCGCATTACGAGCGACCTGCTCTGGACATATCTCCCCCTTCCACTCCACACCATTGTTTAAGTTTCGACACCAAAATGAAAACAACCAAACATAACGAAACGAAACCAAAAGGCCAGCAACAACTGCAAAACGAGGTCACCATAAACGAACGGCGAACTGAAGTGCGAGCCACTTGGCATTATGCTGGCCTGTTACTCGCTGCCGCTATATTATCGATCATGTTTTGAAAGCGAAAGTGAAGGCGGCGGTCGGACAGACCCAACAAGCTTATCCGCCGACGCACAGTGAAATATTACTGCAAGATATATAAAAAATGCCCATTGGTAACTGAGAGGTCGATACAGGTTGGGTTAATCAAGTGGCTTCTACAGTGCAGTATATATGTATATACACATAACTGTGTACCTATGTTAAGGACTCCGACTTTTCAATTACTACTTCTGTTTTCAATATTTAAAAGAAATGCTTATCTATAAGTTCTAGATAAATCATTTGTAATGCTACCAATACAAATTTAATATTGAAGCCTAAGCAAATATATTTAAAATTAAACATCACAAGAAAATAAAAAATGGTTAGTAAAGTACCTACTAAAAATATAGTCTTCTGATTTTACAATCTACATGATACATATACAAATTTCTTAAATTCATCCAATCGAGTGGAACTTTTGTTGCCACTGTTTTCGGCTATCCTGACCACTGTGCGTGGCAGATACAGATACAGATACGAACGCAGTGCGGACTCAGATACTCAGATACGGTTCGTTGGCTGGCGCTGTCTGGTCGCCTGGTCGTCGAGCAAAGCTGGCTATCGATTTCTACATAAAAAACGAAAGTGAATTTCATCCGAGTGAGGCTACTCGTCAGATGCTCTTCGCTTGACCCAGTTTTTGGGCGCGTTCCGTCCGCTGACCCCGAGGTTCGCCCGAGGTTCAACGCTCCAAGGTGAGTGGCCGCCAACGGTGTCACGTTCAGGGCCCGTCCCTGACCCACCAACAGCACCACTGAAACCGACGGAACCACCAGCACCGCCGATCGACGATTGAAAGAAAAATCAGACGCCTGTTGCGCCAACCAGGCGATCAGAAAACTCAGTGGGCAACCCTGTAAAAAGTGGTGCTTTCTTTTTTCGGTGGGTCAACGAACTCGGGCTCCAAATTTCGGAGATCGTTGACCACAGCGGTGGTGGGTGTGGGAAAGAGACGCCACGCTGGTGTGAGTGGAACAGTGAGCGAGGGAGAGGGGTAGTTAACGAGAGCGAGAAGCAAGCTGTGCGAGTGGTCGGCGGCAGAGAAACCGCTGACACACTTTTGATGACATTAGCAACAATCAAAACGACAGTGTGTTCTCGATAAAGTTATCAAATGGATACATATTATAAAATTTAAATGTTTGGCATAATTTTTTAATGATTTTTTTTGAGTTTACTAGGCAAGAAATTGTTACACTGGCCGGAAGAATACATGTATATATGCAAACAGTCGAACCCCTCCATATTTTTTGTAACTTATCGTTCCCATAGAAACCAACCGAGCATTCGACCCACCGAGGGCAGCACTGGAAATGTTTATAAACTTTAGTGCACTCCTCGCCCTCACGGCATAAAACATTAATTTTTTTGTTAAATACGAAATTATAAACTTTTCGTACCAAGCGCACAGAAACCATTTGAAAGCCGTTTGTCGAGTGCATCTCGCACGCTCCACTCGAGTGGATAAGTGCCAAGGTTGACTTTGACTCGATGGGGGAAACGAAACGCTTGTGTAATTGAGCCAAAGGGGCGGGGAGCGGAGGGGCGGAGGCCCAGTTGATAAGCTATGACACACACAGCTGGAACGAGATCCATATGCGCACCACCAGCACCAGCACTACGAAGTTCCCTACGAAGTTCTTCGATCGATCCGCTCGATTTGTATCTGGGGAGGCTAGGAAAACTCTTTCCATTTATGTATATAGCCGCTCTTCCACGCTGACCGTTTATCCAAAGTCCCAGGCGTTCAGTGATCTAGTGGCAGCATTTACGTTTTGGATAAACGTGATTTTTACTGTGCACTCAAAGAAAATATCTGGCTAAGAACTTGGCAGACGTTTAAGGGGGATAATATTTCTATGTTTTGACGTACTTATTAAAAATCAAATAAGTAAAAACAAACAATTTGTTTATTTGTTATCCAAATTAAAATTATTATTGAAAACAAAAAATGGGACCGATTTTCTCAAAATACCGTTCCTAAAGTTCGATGTTTATCATAACTTTTTTTCTAAAAGCAGTTCTTGAAATTTCTTTTAAAGTTTAATATATTTTTTAAATGATTATGAACACGTTTTAAAATTGTTTCAATGTTCTTTTAATTTTGGTTTAGTTATAAAAATTTAAAAGTTGGAATTACAATATTTTTTTGCAGTGCCCCTAATGTTTAAACAAATTAGTTTGAAGCTTTGCGCGAGTGCCAATAAGCAAATTAACCCAATGCCAGACCCCCAGAGGTACACAAAGCAAACAAAAGCATATATACACATTTCAATATACACATCTGCGCACATACATATGTGTGTGCGTTCGGAGGTGGTGTGCCTGAGTGGGTTCAGTCATATTCAGTCACTTATCAGCGAAGCGACATCGCTCTGCTCTTAAACGCTGCTCGCCTATTCGAATTAGTACAAAATAATACCGTATTTCCTAGAAGTTTACGGATTCACCGTTACGCCGTAGTCTTCGTGTGGAAGTGAGCGAGATGGCATAAAGTACGGAGAGCAACAACAAAAGGGCAATTTAGTACGCCTTTCGTTCGGTAGGAAAAAAAGATCGAGGAACGTAAGTGGTACGTACATACAATATAACACATACGCTCTGTTGCCACGATCATGAGCAAGTGCCTTTCGCCCCCGAGCATATATGTTTTTATTTTGTTTATATAAAAATTTAACAACAATCCGGGGGAAAAAGTTTAAAACATTTTAAATAGTTTGCTAATGGAACAGGCGACCAGCACCTCGGAATAGCTGACGGTTGCACCGAAAAACCGAAACAGCCACCCGGTCGACGAATTGAATTTCACATTCTTGTCGCTGTTTCGGTTTTTTTTTCGGTAAAAGTAACGCGTCACCAGCGCCGAGAACTCAACAAAAGCTAGAAGTGATAAGCAAGCGATTGCGGGGTGATCGTTACCGCACGCTTTCGTAATAACCGATCCCCGCCCGATTCCCACCCGCTTTCGACCCGATTCGCATTCAGTGATTAATGTGGAGCACTAGCTGTGCAACGTTCTATAAAGTTATTGATTAATTTGAAGGAAATTATAATTTTAGATCGATTAAAAATAACTTAAATATCTATGTTCATTAAATGAAATGTGAATTGGAAAATTAATTAAATTCTGAATTTTTGAATTATTTACTTGAAATCTTATCTTATAAATTTTTCATTTCTCATAATTATAGGTGTATTTTAAATTTAGTTTTAAATTAGATAAACTCTTTCTTTTATTGTTGTTGTTCTATTAATGTGTTGTTCTTTTCCTCACAGCTAAGTTTATTGCTGGTTAAAAATAAAGCACATTGACCGGAATAAGTTGGTTGACAGCCGGCGCTGGCATCTCGACTTTCCTCGTTATTTCCGGAAAAATCACGTGTAAGCCGAACGAGCCTGCAGCTGGCCGTCGAAAAAGGTGAGACACGTCCACATCCACATCCTCACCCGCATCCCCATCCCCATCCCCATCCCCCTCCCCTTTTTCGTCATCCGCATTGCTCGAGGGCTACTTTACACGGTGTCAGGTGGGTTCGTCCTGCTGCCTGTTGCACTTTTTGCACATAATCACGTCACATAAACGGACGACGGGCCAGGATATGAACAACAAGCTGCCGCTCCCTTTCATCCCGGCGACATGTGACGCTTGGCTTTAGATGGCCGCAAAAGAAAAAAAAAGAGGAAAAATTACAAATAAAAACAAGAGAGAACGCTATAGTCGGGTGCCCCGACAATCAGATACCCGTTACTCAGGTAAAGGGAGTGCGAGGGAGATGGAGATAGAAACTTTGAACACGCATAACTTTTTAACGAATGGTCCGATTTGAAAAATTTCTTCTACATTTCGATAGGTATTGATAAACACAATAAAACTGCATTTTTACTTTTCCGAAATATTGAAATTTTTAAAATCGTATATAAGCGATTGTGGGCGTTAGAGGAGGCGTGGCACCCTTTTGAAACAAACTTGCGCTGCGTAGGAACTCCAAGAATCTTCATGCCAAATACCAATCTTCTAGCTTTTATAGTTTCCGAGATCTCAGCGTTCATACGGACAGACGGACAGACAGACAGACAGACAGACAGACAGACAGACAGACAGACGGACAGACGGACAGACGGACATGGCTAGATCGACTCGGCTAGTGATCCTGATCAAGAATATATATACTTTATGGGGTCGGAAACGCTTCCTTCTCCCTGTTACATACTTTTGCACGAATACAATATACCCTTTTACTCTACGAGTAACGGGTATAATAAAGAGCGGAAAGCAAGGGAAAACAGGGCCAAGAGTCCTGAGACCTTCCAACTTATTCCCCGACAGCCTGCTCCTTTCTCGCCGGGCTTTTCACTTTATGTTTATGCTGTGTGTTGTGGGCTGTGACGTTGGCCACTGACACTTTGCTCCTGCCGCCTCCTTTCAGCTTTTCCCGGCTCCTGTCGCCTGTCTCGTACTTTTCACAAGCGGATGCCACCGGGACACCAGGACACCGGGACAACGGGACACCTGGACACGCCGGGTGTTAAAATAACAGGCACCGAACATATTGACTTTTAAAATAAGCATTATGGCGGTAAATTTTTATGAAGCCCCCTCGCCTGCCCGCTCCTCCGGATCCTTGGGATCCTGGCATGCTGGCACTGTGTGCGCCGGACAGCTGAGTGATTTATATATATTGTTTAATATTATTATGGCTGAAGGCTGGCAGGTGGCCATTCGGGCCCGCTTTCGCCTTGGCCCTGTTCCGGCCGACGGATGTGCAAAATGCGAAAAATTGAGCACATTACAAGCTCGGACTCGTAGTCGAACTCCGTATCCGCATCCTCATCCTTGTCCACGTCCACGTGTGGTCGGCAATAATTGTTAAAGTGTGCGGTTGGTTGGGGAGTAAAAGGATGTGGATACGGATGCGGAATGATGAAGTGATGGGCCCTGCGAATGGAAGCCAGGAAGCGAGGAAGTTTTCTTGCCGCCGTCAAGCTCGAGAGGATTGCGCTTGTAAGCCTCGAGAGCAGTTAATGGTAATTGCAATTATCCAGCGAGCTTTATTGGTTAATGAACGAGCACCGGCTTAATGTCCTTGGGACAGATGATAATGTGGCCGGCAGATTGCCCATCTGGAGTTAAAGGCAATGATCTAAGACGAATGCACACAAACACAGAGTCGAAAGTAGCGGTTACGTTGGAGTTAACTTAACAGTTAAGGAAGTACGAATAAATTTCAGTCAATGTCAAATCTGATAAGCTGTTTTTCCATTTCAATTAACAATTAATGTAAAACAAAAATCCAGTTTCATTATTTAGTACTTAGAGTCAAATGCGAATTTACTTTCGATTTAATTCGCTAAAGGTTTTAAACGGAAATTCAACACTAAAAAGTTTATTACTGCAGGGGGGGGGGAATCAATTAATAAATAAGTAAATGTGCCCACAATTAATTTCCATTTGGCGACACACACACGCGTTTTCCCGCCCGATTGATTGCATTTTAAATGTGTTTGTCCAGCAGCACGGGTAAATTTCGCAATCGGCCAAAGAGTATGCCGCATTTAATGCAGCACTTTTTGCCCTCCGCTTTTCCGGGAAATGCAAGTTTTTCAAACCCATAACTGCTGTGTGTGTGTTTGGGCGTGTCCTCGCAGATCATTTGGGTAATTATCGTCGGAAAAAACGCTTCGCCAAAGGGAGCTTAACCATCGGTTGGAGTTGTGCAACCGGAATCGCCGTATAATGTTGTAAGAGGATTAATAATACGTTTCAGCAATTAAAACTGGTTAATAAATCGACAAAAAATCATAATGCCTTCGAGCAAAAAGTATTTAAATGTTTAAATTAGTTACGTTTTATCACTTTTAAAATAAATCCAATGGTGTTACAGGCTTTACCTTTAAGCGGCTAATTTGTGGAGTACAAGTAATCAAAAATAAATAAATTACCTTAATAGGCGAACTACTAAATACTATACCATATAAATCTAATTTCAATTGGCGTTAATTTAGTTTCTAATAATTTCACTCAAGGCGAAAAGCTTTAATAGAGATAAAACAGGCGATTTGAAACCAAAGCGGAAGCCGCACCGCCAAGCCAACCACAAAGTGTAATTGAGGCCTCAAGGTGGCTGCCTGGTGGTTTCAGCTCGGTGGCGCTGCCAATTAGAATCCAGAAGTGGTGGGGTGAGCTATTTCAGAGGAGTAGGCGCCGCAACTCCGCTCCGCTCTCAGCTTTGTAACTCAATTCGAAAAATGAAATTCAAGTATCAAAAGAAACACCAGCCGCTCGATCCAATTATACAAACACTTCGGAAACTTGCACGTGGTGAGTAATGAACGTGACTATTCATAGGGATTTTACTATTTTAATGTATAATGGAGATTGATAAAAATTCAGGAAAAAGAAAGTCGTTCACAGATTCTGATTACAAATCAGTAAAATAGTGTTCCAATGTATATTTAAAAAAGAAATATAGAATTCAGGTTATTATCTGCTAGATTTGTTCGTTCATTTGTCTTTATCAGTGGCATCCACTGGCCTACCTCGTAGGATTCCATTTTTCTCCGCCGGCGCTCTGCCGCTGCATTGTCGACACACACAACATATTTTTTCAAACTCATAAGCTTTATATATTATATTATATATCCTGGCATTCTCCCCAGTTCTTGGCAAAGCCTTCTTCTACCTGGGCACTCCTCCCCTGGGTCCTCTCCACCAGGCCAGTGCCTTGACCCTGCTCCACTGTCACTATCTCGGCGTCTGCCCGATCTGCAGCCTGTGTTCCTTCTCCGGCAGCCCATCGCCATGCTGGAGTCCGTGTTCTTCGTGCTGCGGCAGTTCTTCAACTTCGTCTGCCCCATGCAAATCTTCTACGAAATCGAGGAGAGCGAACACAACGCGGGACGCCAGGAGGAGTGGGACATCTGGACGGAGATTTGAGATTCGACGGCATGACAACCAGAAACCAATTGATTAATGGCGGGCGGGGCGGAAGATGTTGGCAATAAAGAGATCTCTCGCTTTTCCCCTTGAGTCACCCTGGATACTCGACTCGACGCTCCGATTCGCACATAATTTTCGCATAAATTGTCAAATAATTTAAAGCCCCTGCCATTGAGCAAGAGTCAAGGTAACCTAAGCCGTCAGATTAAATTTATTGCTCCCCGCTTTTGGGTTGTTGTGGTGCTTAGAGGGGGAATCAGGAGTGGGAGTGGGTAATGGTGTCTGTTATCGGGCATCATTGAGTGTCGTTGAAACGCCAGTAATTGCGTATTAAAATTATACACCCGGGACCATTTGTTTAATGAAATGTAGCCGTGTCTGTGAGCTAATTAGGATGTCTTTCGCCTGCTACTTATGCGAAGTAATTGAAGAGCTACGAGGAGAGGGGGTGGTTAGTTCCCCTAATCCCCAAGAAACTCCAAGCAGTATTTTAATTTTCCACTCGACTGGAGTGGATGCACCGGTGAAGGTGTCACCTAGCATTTGACCATCCAACTGACTGCTTTGCAATTCAAATACGCTTCCTTTGACCCACCTTTGACCCCCATTGCCAGCACTCGAAGCGTTTCAATAAGCCGGTCCAGCCGTCAATCTGCCGACTCTCAGGCAATTTGTTTAGCTTGTCGAACCACCCACATGTCGGCCGACTTGTTCCGAGCAGCCTTGACATGTTTCCCGCCCTTTTCGCCGCCCCAACAGTTGACACAATTTGACTTTTGGCATCGAAACGTTCGAACAACGCCCTGAACTTTTGAACTAATCTATTTGTATTTGTTTAGCTTGGCAGCGATAAAGTTGACATTGTGTGTGTTTTTATTTCGCCCCTTTCCGGCAGGTGCGAAATTCGTGTGTGTGAGTGCCGGGTGATTCGGGTCGTCGGGTCTTCGACTCTTTTCCGGCCTTGATGGCTTTCTTAGTGGCCCATTCTCCTCAAGGAAGACCAAGTGGATTATGACAAACAAAATAAAATGGGTGTCTCTACATATACAATATAAAAAGTGTTGATGGGAGTTAAGTCCTTCATAAAAATATATAAAATCATAACAAAACGATAAAAATATATTTTAAAAATATTTTGTAAACTTTACTATCATCTTTAATAAATAAATAAATAAATATTTTATTCCATATTATTTGTTATTTGCTATCTTTTTAAAGGTAGTTTACTTGCGAACTTAAATCTGTTCTCTTTCATTTGGTTTAAGTTTTGAGGATAGAATTATTTATAGCGCACTATATTTCAACAACTTATCATGACTAGAACTCGAACCACCCTGAAAACCACTCACAGCTGAGTGTTAAAGACTTTTCGAGCCAGCGTTCTCAGCGACGTTCGCTCTCACTGATTATCGCAATTGCATTAACGATAGAGATATGGCATTGCTTTGCCAATTATGGGGAAATTTGAGGGCCCTCCCCCTGGGACCCCTCCCCTGCCGTTTGCTGTCATTAATACCGCAAATTAGCCCGGAAAGTGGAAGTAACCGGCGGGGGGAGCACAACTAATAACTTCTAGTTGCGTGAACAGCCCGTAAACCAATTTCGTCCGCCTGTGCTTTCATTAGCGCTGCCTCAATGGCCAAGACCCCCTGATTTCCAGCATTCGGCCTTGGCTGCCTGGCCAAACGATTATTGGCTCTGGCCTCTCCCCCGTGTGCTAAAGTTAAGGCCGCCGCCCCGCCGATTGCCAGATTTGTTAATTATGCACGTTATAATTAATGCTCGCTATCCTGGGCAGGTCACTATCATCCGCTAACCACCCCGGCAAAGCCCACTCACAATCGCCGGCTAATTGTCAATAAATTTGCCAGCTCAAAATATCATTTCCCAGCCGAGAACCCAGAGAACAGAGAGCTGAGAACCGGGAATCGAGAAGCGAGAACCTCCCTGCTGTCATGCTGGCTGTCAGTTGTGCTTAATGCCTAAATGAAATCTAATCACGTTCTAATTTCAGTTAAGTGTGACAGCGAGTTGTGCGACCCGCCCAGGCAAAGCCCCCGTTTTCCAGGACTCCGATCCCTCATCTTTGATCCCCCGTTTCCGTTTCTCGTCGCCTTGTATTTCATTTCCGCCATTTAAGTGGCCCAACTCCCACTTCGTCTGCTGTGTTATTCTTTTTGGCCGAGTGCCAGGCGGGGAAATTTGCATTCAATGAAGGCGACTGACCTGCAGTCGGAAAGGGGGTTATTTTAAGGGTCTTAAAGAGTGCTAAAACGTTCGTGGGTTCAATTTATAGCAGCCCCAAAGAAGAGCCATCGGAAAAATCATCAAATAAATATTTAGTGACCTAGTAAATATTTCTAGATCTTATATAAATACAACTCACACATTATATTCAACGCTGTATAGCTATAAAGTAGATTCGCTACATGGGCATATGCTCATTTCACATTTACCTGATTTCATTTCCCATATTTTGCATTATTTCCCCCTGCTAATGAGCAGAGTTAGTCGATTTTCCTCTCGTCTGGCCGGAAAAGTTGCTTTAAATTGCGCAACTGGCGTTGAATCTCCCATGACCGCATCGCATCCACCATCACTGCATGTTTCATAACTTTTCATTTGAAAATGACGCCGGAGGGGCTGGCTGGGAAACTATTTCGTTTTCAAATTAGCAAACGGTTTTCCCTTCGAAAATCTAGTTAATTAGCGCTCAACAACAAACAACTCGGGGAGAAACAGAAACGGCAACAAAACAGCAACAAAACAGCGGCAAAAGCATCATTACTATCACCATCATCATCATCGTTTTTAGCAGTCGCACAACTTTTTTTTGGCGCAAAATTGTTGAAAAACTGTGAGTTGGGGGGTTGGACTCCGAAAAGTATGCAGTGCGAAAGTGCTCGTGAATTAAGCAATTAGCCAAGTCGAAGGAAAAGGAAAAGGAGAAATAAGAGCAGGGAATTGCGAATTAGCCGGCATCCCAAGTCGCCTATATTGTTGCACAAGTCTGACGCTGACCCGCTGCTAATTGACCAATATTCCCGACTCGGCATCATCGCCATCAAGCCGTCTTCTTCTTCAGTTTGGTTTTGGTATCGGTATTGGTATCGTTTTCGTCCTGGCATTGGCATGGTAATTGCAATCGCTGGCATTCCACTTCGCCATCGGGAAACAGACGTTGCGGGGACACAGCATAAATACAGCCAATAAATTGAATTTATTCCAGCCAGCCACCAATTCCAATTTTGAGCATTAGCTTCCCTTTCTTTTGGTCCTTAGAAAAGGGAAATGCTGACTTCTTTGTGACGCCAAAGAAAACATGTTTATCTTAGCAAGTAAAGAAATGTAATTTCTTTAAAGAAGAGGTTTTCTTGGGCAGCTAGAGATTTTTAAGGGATGTAATATATTAGATTAATAACTTATTATCTGAATATCTTTAAATAAAGCTACGGGATAAGTATTTTTGAAAAAAGGTAAATGAAGTATTTATTTAATATATAAATTCTAAATATCTAATAAATTCTCCCAGCTATAGAGTATCTCCCATTCGAATTGAGGCGCATTTGTACTTGGCTTCCCTTCCGTCGACTGCTTTTTGGCACATTGCTTATTGATTATTTTTACTAATTTATGTGCTAATAAAATTGTCAATTTGTATGCGTGCAGCGGCAGTTCGCATTGAGGCGGATTCCATTCCTGCGAGTGGCTGCGATATCCTGGCTAAGGATACGAGGGGAGGAGAGCAACCATTAGACTTAAGTGTCTCCTGCTGGCCAGCGGCTGTCTCCCTCAAAGAGCGTCGTATCTCCGTCTCTTTTGCCGAGGGCAGAGTGCCAAAGGCGCTTACAAATGACGCTGCAGGACATTTCTGGTAATGATTTTCCGTCGAAAGCCAGCCAGCAGCTTTGGCTTTAGTTTCACATTTTTGGCCGGGAGAAATTTCACCCATTCGCTGGCCAATCCAATCCCGTATCTACCCGGCGGTCCGGGGCTTTCAACCGGCTTATTATGCCGCATTTGAGTTTAAATACGGCCGCAAGGATTTCGCCGATTGCCTTGGGGCTATTGATAATCTTTCGCTCAGTATTTATGCAAATGTTTGGCAGAATTATGGCAAGTTTGGGAATTGAATATCAAATGAAGTGAGTTGAGTTGAGGTGAGCTTCGAGCGCAGGTCAGCGCCAAGGGAATTCAATTTTTAATTAAATTCTACTGAAACTCATTGAGGAATTTAAGAATTTAAACCACTAATCAATATCAATTCGAGTAATTAATAGTAAATTAAATGTGAGTAACTATTAAATATAGAAATTCTGAGTAAATAACGAAAATAATTCTTTAATTTAAATTAGACTAATATAAATAACTATTTATAAATTAGGAACACACTTTCTTTTCTATTTTATTACAGGTAACAATGCTACAGAGAAAACCCAACTTCTCTGCCACTAAATCCAAACTGTTCTTTCTGGTTTCCAGCCATTCCATCACGGAAACCCTGAACCCAATCTGCCCTAAACAATATTTTCGCACATTTCCCCAAAGCACCCACATCCACTTAGCAACCTTGCTGGCCTCCAGCTGAGGAGCGCAGGTTTTACACCATTTGGTGCCATTCGAAGTGGGTGGCCCAGGGAGGATCCTTGAGCAAACCACTTGATGATGAAGACATTTTGCCAGCTAAAAAATCGTATTTACAACATAATTTACGCTTAAAGTGAGTGGAGGCGAGGAGGAGCAGGGCCAAAAGGGGTGGACCGGGCGCCGTAAGCCCCATTCAAAGTGCCGCCACTCAAGTGCCACTTTGCCGTAGTTGTGAAAGACCAGACCGCGCGCTCCAGTGAAAAATAGGACAATTTCATGCCCTTTAATGGCAAACTTTTAGTGGTCAATGCAATGGCTGCCGCAACAACATCATCAAGATCCGGGCATTACCAAGGCCTCCATAAAGAAATGGCAAACTGACCCAGTGGATTGAAACTCCGTTCGGAGTCCCCTTAAATTATGTAAAAATATATAAGACTCCTTAAGAAAAAGAGAAAAATGAAAGGCAGTTGGTAGCACGATGGGGAAATGAAGGAAAGGAAGGTGAAAATTGTATTACACGAAGTCAAGTCGAGTTCTGCACTCGCTGCTGTTTTCCGCTTTTCCGCCCTTTGATGTCGTTGCGCGAAAATTGAATAAAAATAAAATTATAATGCGTTTGCACTGCGGCAGATGGTTGGTGAGTTTGCGGTTGAGAGCTGAATGAAAAGGAAATTACGGGAAATTTTGTAAATTAATGAGATGTTAAGGGGGGACGAGAGACGCAGAAACTTGACGTAATTAAAAGCGGGTCTATGGGTGTCCCATTACTCCGCCTGCCAAACCAGTTTTTTTAAGACAGAAAATATGACAGAAAACCTAATCAAATGGTTAAATGAATGCTTTCATTCCTTTCACAACAAGTATTCTATCATTAACAAAGTGTGACAAATGATTTTGGTATTCTTGGAATTTCCCATTGAAGTTAATATTTTAAATGTACTTATCATACTTGCAAGTTTTATATTGGGAATTTCAAAAAGTGTCTATTCCCCATATACATACGACTAATGTTACGGGGTTATCAGCTTCGTCGCCAAGAAGAGAAAACAGACCTTATCAAATTCCGTGAATAATTCTCTCGCTTGTATTGCTTATTTTATATATGGTGGCAACTTAAGAGGCAGACAACAGTTGCTTAAATTCCGGCGACCAGAATGGTTCGCCTTTCGATCCTTTGTCTGCTCCTGGGGCTCTACAGAGTCCAGGCCCATTATTGTGATAATACCTATCAAAAGAAGTGCGTGGCGCGAAGCCTTTGCAGAGTTGGCTCCGAAACCGGAACGTCCGTCATACAGTATCGATCTCTAGCAGACGGCAACAAAGGATGCCCTGCCGCCGAAGCCTGCTGTCCCATCACGGAAATTGTAATGTTCATAGAAAGAATAACCCATTAACTCTTATTAACAGCAGCTTGCCTTTACAGTCACAATTTCCTATCATAAATCAGGGTGCCCATCAACCGATTCAGGGATGTGGAAACGTTAATCACAATGGCCTGACCTTCACTATAGCCAACTCGGGGGACACTGCGCAGGAGGCCGAGCTGCCTTGGATGGTGGTACTCCTGGATGGCCAGTACCAACCGTTCGGCGGTGGCTCCCTGATCGCGCCGGATGTGGTGCTCACGGCCACCAGTGTGACCTGGAATCTCGCCGAGAACCAGCTTATTGTGCGAGCTGGCGAATGGGATCTCAATACCAACGCCGAGCAGAATAAACATGAGGACGTGTTCATCAGGAAGATCGTGCGTCATGCAGGATTCCATAAGCCAACCGGGGCCAACAATGTGGCCCTCTTGTTCCTCGCCAGACCGCTTCAACTAACCCACCACATAAACCTCATTTGCCTGCCGCCCCCGAATAGGAACTTCGTCTGGAATCGATGCATCGTCAGTGGCTGGGGTATGAGGACCCTAAACGACATCAGCTACATGAATCTAATGAAGAAGATCGAGGTGCCGTTGGTGGATAGCCCAACGTGCGAGCAGCAACTGAAGGTGCCCTATACCCCAGCCTTCCAGCTTGATAACAGCCTGATCTGCGCCGGCGGAGAGGCTGGCAAGGATTCGTGCAAGGGCGACGGGGGAGCCCCACTGGCCTGTCCGATCCAAGGCGATCCCACTCGCTATGAGCAGATCGGCATCGTCAACTTCGGAGCCGGATGCGGAGATCCAATCGCGGCAGCCTACACCGATGTTTCCAAAATGAGACCCTGGATCGACTATCAGATCCAAGTGAATTCAGTTGCAGGCCAAGGAAGGGATTCTGGTGGCCAAGGTACTCAAGGTGCTCAAGGTGCTCAAGGTGCTCAAGGTACTCAAGGTGCTCAAGGACATGGCCAGCTTACCATTGGTAACAGTGGATACCAAGGTGACCTTCAAGGAGGAGCTGGAGGTGGAGCACAGGGACATCAGAATGGATACCAAGGATGGGTTCACGGACAAGGACAGGGTACAATTGACAATCAGAATGGATACCAAGGATGGGCTCAAGGACGAGGACAGGGTACAAACGGCAATCAGAATGGATACCAAGGATGGGTTCAAGGACAGGGCCAGGGTAAAATTGGCAACACTGAAAATCAACCACGTGTCTACCCAGGACCTGTTCAAGTTGGAGTAGGAGGATACCAGGCACAGGGACCAGTCCAAGGTACCATTGCTAACAGTGGAAATGGATACCCAGTGCAAGATACTGGAACTGGATATTATCCAGGTAGATACCAAGGAGGTCTTCTAGGAGGAGCAGGCGGTGAAGGACTACCAGCACCTGTTCTTATTAGCGAAGTTTCGAATGGTATAGGAGGACACCAAGGAGGCCTTCAAGGAAGAGGAGGAATATTTGCAAGTGGTAACAATAATTATTACCAAGGACAAGGTATTCAAGGAGGCATAGGAGTTGGAGGATATGGTCTAGGTGGCGGCAGTGGCTATGATCGAGACCAAGCTGGATTTGGAAATAATTATAATTTGGGTGGCGGCCATAAATTCGATTCAGATGAACACAAAGCAAAAGAAAATCCCAATAGGGATAATATTATCAAATTTGATTTAACTACTACAACGACCACAGAGAGTACACCCGTTGCTATGGAAATTAAAGTTGCTTAATGTATTTTCTTTAATCCCTCTCCCAACTTATTTAAAGAAGTAATAAACGTATTCAATTTGCCTGAAAGAGTTTTCATTTTTGTATTCGTCTGGGATCACAGTTTTGGAACTTAAAAAAAAAACCTTTTTAAAATTTTTGTTTTTAGTTTTTTAAATAGGGTTTTTTAGACTAGCGTTTAAGGGCGATAAAATAGGCGTGGCATAATATAATAGATAACTAATTATAATTTTGTTATTTTTGGTAATATTCCCTTCTACACTAATTACAATTACACTGTGCAGCATTTTTAATGCTTTTTAAATTTACCTCGATGGATGCTATATTTTTGGATTCGTTACGAATTTCCAAGTTAAACTGCGTTTTCCAAAAAGTTCCCCGACGCAAGGATTCTTAGCAAAAGGACCTCAAAGTTCGAAAAATGCTGAAATTGGCCAACTTTCCGGAGCTCTCAGAGGCAAACGGATTCATGGTTTGATTCGATGTTAAAGTTTTTTAAAAAGATTCACTCTTTATCTTTCAAACCCCATACTTAGAAGGGAGAAACAAATTTTAGAAAACATAGTCAAAAAACATAAAAGCATACAGCTGCGGTCAAAAAAGTAGTAGTGTTGCCCTCCTGTCCATTTTAAGTATCTATATATTAAAAATGGATTTCTTTGGAAATCATAAAAAGAAAATTATTGAACTCTTCAATATATTCTTGCAGTTCCAGGAAATGCGATAAGCTTTGAATGTTGCTATTTTTAATCAGTGAATGCGTTTTATTTTTTTGTATGGGATTTATTCCCGTTTTTATGACTTATTTCCTTTTGTAAATTGAAAAATAACCATTATGTTGCGTAATCATCTGGAATACTATAAATTTTAATAAAAACTTTAATACTCAGAAATGGTAGTAAATTAATAAATACAAAATATTTTATTTGAAATCAAATCTTAATAATAAAATAAAATAAAATAAAAAAAAATCTTAATAATAAAATAAAGTATATAAAATCTTTCTTTCCTTCTAGCTGATCAAAATATTTGTTATCATTGAAAAACTTAGTGAGATATAGGATAGTATTTAGCGTATCAATCGACTATAACTTCCCTTCTTGTTTTCTCTTTTGGAAATTATGGTTGGGCATTTGCTGACACGAAAATCAAAAGCAGGGATTTTTGATCAAAGTTCTTACATTCATTGGCACCGCCGCCAAGATATGTCAACAAATCTTATCAATTTTATAAAATGAACAACATACCCACTTATTTACCTATAAATGGCTGCGGCTTGAGAGGCAGGCATCAGTTGATTCAATTCTGGCGACTACAATGGTTCGCCTTGCGATCCTTTGTATACTCCTGGGGCTCTACAGAGTGCAGGCCCTTTCTTGCGGTAACTCCCAAGGTAAGGAGTGTGTGGCGCGAAACCTTTGCAGAGTTGGCTCCGAAACCGGAACGCCCATCATACAGTTTCGATCTCTATCAGATGGCAACAAAGGATGCCCTGCCGCCGAAACCTGCTGTCCCATCACGGAAATCGTAATGTTCATGGAAAGAACAACCCATTAATTCTTATTAACAGTAACTTGCTTTTACAGTCACAATTTCCAATCATAAATCAGGGTGCCCATCAACCGATTCAGGGTTGTGGAAACGTTAATCACAATGGCCTGACCTTCACTATAGCCAACTCGGGGGACACCGCGCAGGAGGCCGAGCTGCCTTGGATGGTAGTACTCCTGGATGGCCAGTACCAACCGATCGGCGGTGGCTCCCTGATCGCGCCGGATGTGGTGCTCACGGCCACCAGTGTGACCCGGAATCTCTCCGAGAACCAGCTTATTGTGAGGGCTGGCGAATGGGATCTCAATACCAACACGGAGCAGGGGAAACACGAGGACGTGTTCATCAGAAAGATCGTGCGTCATGCAGGATTCAATGAGGCAAACGGGGCCAACAACGTGGCCCTCCTGTTCCTCGCCAGACCGCTTCAGCTGTCCCGCCACATCAACCTTATCTGCCTGCCGCCACCGAATTGGAAGTTCTCATGGAATCGGTGCATCGTCAGTGGCTGGGGTATGAGGACCCTAAACGACATCAGCTACATGAATCTAATGAAGAAGATCGAGGTGCCGTTGGTGGATAGCCCAACGTGCGAGCAGCAACTGAAGGTGCCCTATACCCCAGCCTTCCAGCTTGATAACAGCCTGATCTGCGCCGGCGGAGAGGCTGGCAAGGATTCGTGCAAGGGCGACGGGGGAGCCCCACTGGCCTGTCCGATCCAAGGCGATCCCACTCGCTATGAGCAGGTCGGCATCGTCAACTTCGGAGCCGGATGTGGAGATCCAATCGCGGCAGCCTACACCGATGTTTCCAAAATGAGACCCTGGATTGACTATCAGATCCAAGTGAATTCAGTTGCAGGCCAAGGATGGGATAATGGTGAATACAATCCAACTGGATTCCAGGAACAAGGACAAGGAACAACTGGTAACAGCCGATATGACCCGAATGGATACCAAGGACCTGCTCAAGGACAAGCCCAGGGTACAATGGATAATAGTGGGTATGGACACCAAGGCCAAGGTACAATCGGTAACAATGGGAAGGATCCAAGTGGACACCAAGGAGGCCTTCAAGGAGGAGTTGGAGGTGGAGGAAGCCAAGCTCAGGGACAAGGCCAAGGTTCAAATGGTAACAACCGATTTGATCAGAGTGGATACCAAGGATCACCTCTAGGGGGGGGAATAGGTGCCACTGGTACCAATAAATATGATCCATACCAAGGACAAGGTATTCAAGGAGGAGTAGGAGGTGGAGAAGCGCCAGTTCTAAGTGGATACCAGGGACCTGCTCAAGGACAAGGGCAAGGTACATTTGGTAACTATGGGAATGATCCAAGTGGACACCAAAGAGGCCATCAAGGAGGAGTTGGAAATGGAGGAAGCCAAGCTCAGGGACAAGACCAAGATACAAATGGTAACAACCAATTTGATCAGAGTGGATACCAAGGATCGCATATAGGATCGGTTCAAGGACCAGGCCAGGGTACAACTGGTAGCACTGGATATGATCCAAGTGGATACCAAGGACCTGTTCAAATAGGATCGCATATAGGAGGGGGAATAGGTGCCAGTGGTAACAGTAGATATGATCCATACCAAGGACAAGGTATTCAAGGAACAGTAGGAGATGGAGGAGCTCCAGTTCCAAATGGTTTCCCGGGACCGGCTCAAGGACTTAACCAGGGTACCATTAGTAACAATGGATATGGTCAAAGTGGATACCAAGGACCCCTTCTAGGTGGAGGAGCTACTGTTGGTACCAATGTTTATGATGCAAATAGATTCCTAGGACAAACTACTGGCACTGGACTAGATCCTGTTGGACACCTAGGACCTTTTCAAGTTGGAGTAAGAGGTGAAGGATACCAACCCCAGGGACAAGACCAAACTGCACTTGGTAACAACCGATTTGATCAAAATGGAAACCAAGGATGGGTTCAAGAACAAGGCCAGGGTACAGTTGGTCACACTGGGAATAATCCAAGTGGATACCAAGGACACGTTCAAATAGGAGGAGGAGGTGGAGAATACCAGGCACCTGGTCCAGTTGGAGGAGTACCGAATGGCGGCCAGGCACCTACCACTGAAAATGTCTGGCATCTCCCTATGGAAACAATTAAAGCTTAATCGAAATCTCGAAATTATATCCCAAAAAAGCTAATAAGCTAAAAGCTAATCTTTGGATATCACGATATATTTAAAGCAATAATAATGAATTTATTCATTCGCCAAAAAGCAACAACTCTTTTGAAGAGCATTTATTTATTTGGGGGTGTAACTTCTGGGGATTTTGATGAAATACTCAGAAGTGTAGGTCATACTGAAGGCAGATTTTGATTCGAATTGATGATAACTTTATATATTTCTTACTCGATGACTCGTTATCAATTTACTGATTAAAATTCATTGCACTCAGGTCATTGTATTAATAGCAAATTTTCCAATTGGTAAACGTAAACACATGCCTGTGTCTTATTACTCATCTGGGGTGAATGAATATGAATATATGGTTTGGCAAACAGTCCGAGCTCATTGGCATTAATGTTGTCTCTCGATCTGCTTGCATTATGCATTACAAATGTGCTAATATATTTGCTGGATTTGCTAATATATTAACTGATTTATCGGGATGGCCCATCAGCAGCTGGACTCGGCACTTCCGCCCTATTGATTCTGTGGCCCACCCAAAATCCGGCTAATTGTGCCCGAGTTTGGCCTGAGTTTATTACGGGCCAGGCTGGCCCCAAATCGCCACCCAACCAATTTCGGAAAACGCACAAAAACTGGCCAAAAATGGGGGAAGCTTTGAACTACATATACATGGGGCACTCTGGGCCGGGCCCAGCGAATGTGGAACACATTGTGGCCCTATTGCTTTTAGCCGGAGTTCGCTTCTTGTTTATTTGTTTGTTTGACTGATTTGCTGTTGTTTATTTTGATTTCCGGCTCAACTGTCGAGTGGGCAGAGGCGGATCCTTGTCGATTTCTACATTGATTGTGTTGTCGCAGCAGGAGTTCGATTTCCTCTGCGGGAGTGTGCGGCCCTTTGCCATTTGCCATGTGCCGGTGCTTGTGCTGCAGCAGATTAGTGTTGACAAACAGTCAAATGGCAAAGGTGATGCCGGCTCCTGCGACATCATCATCGGGCCCCGGGTAATCCCATAAACACCTCCAACTGGAAATGGAACGGGAACATTTCCGGGGTGGGGAGGAAAACCTTTTGTTTGCCCCTCCCCCCGCAGCAAAACATCAAAGGGAATCCGAACCGAGAAAGTCCGGAACGGCATTTCGATTGGCCCCGTTAACGAGTTTACTGCGCTTTTTGCCCTTCCAACTTGGTCCGTCGGATAGTTCAATCGGCCATATTATTTTGCATAAAAAATGCATTAAAACGAAATTTATGTATTTGTTTGGCCGCTATTTTTTACCCGAACTTCGGACCGTTAATGTGTCACAAAGTCATAACTCGCATTTTACTGTTTAACATCAACTGAGCTGAGCTCAGACATGGAATAACTTTTAGTGGTTCGGTAAAAAATGTTTAATATTTCATTTTTATGCCGGCGTTTTTTCACGGCGCCTCGTGAACGCCATAATTCAGCGCAATTTATTCTTATCATTTGAATGGAAGTGATTATTTTTGCCAAAAGAGATTAAATTGGCCCAAATCAATAAAAATCCTTTGAATGATTTAGGCAAACGAGTCGAAATTAAAATGGATGATGCTTATTAAAACACTAACGAGGTGAAATAAAAAGTTGATGTTTAAAATCAAACGGATTAATTTATTCAGAAGAATAACACAAGCATGATTAAACTTTTAGGGGCCAACCATTATTAATTAGAGATATTTTTATCCGAAAGCTTGGCCAAAATAATTATTTTTGAGTATTTTTATTTTAAAAATTCTAAAAATCTAAAATAGTTTTGAGACCATGAAGAAAAACTGGACACGATTTACAAGGAATTATTTTAAATGAGAAGTTATTTTTTTTAGTTTAATTATATTTGTTCACATTCGTTCAGCTAATTTCGGTGTTGACATGGGTTTCCTTGCATTTCTTCTTTTTTGGCCAAAGTTAACTTCTTCGGCAAACATTAAAAGCAAGTAGAATTAAATTATATTCATTTTTCGGGGACCCTATACTCATTTGTGTTTCTGGGAATGTAAGGAATGTTTATTCGGGAGAAACTCTTTTTGCAGGCTGTGGCATTTATAAGATAGACTCTGGTCTTTGGATTCGTATAAGTGTGTGTGCAAATATATATTACAAGCAGTAATATTGTGCAGAAACGAAGTGTCGAAAATTTCATTATGGCTGCAAATGAAAAAGCAATTACAAGCAATTATAAAAACGTCCATTTCATACATGCAGCCACGAACGCAAACGCAAAAAATAGAAGTGAACCGAAAATGATCACAAACTTTTGCGCAGCAAACTTTTGCAAGCAATTAAATATATTTGTCACTCGAAAATGGCTGAGAAGCGAGGGACCTTGCCAAAACCGCAACAGAATCGAGTGGTGCGGGTGGTTCGGGTGGTTCGGGTGGGGCTGTCAAACATTAAACTGAGCCACATCTCGGGAACAACTTGTGGCCACCTCCCGGCAAATGCAAAGAAACCTTCAACCTCAACATAAAGTTGCCCAGTAACTGGCACTCGTGACAAGTTAAGGAACTGCTTAGTTACAGGTATAAATAGATTTTGGGATATCTCTCCTTAAGCAAATATCTAACCAAAAATCCACGAATAACAAGTGCTGAAACGAATAAAAGATACATACGTTTTTAAGTGTTTAAGGACTTGAGTAAGCGAAGAACTTCAATCATAAATCAAAATGGAACTCTTGGCCAAAGTTAAGATAAGTCGAAACTAACCATAACCCAGCCGGAACCCAGAGCAACCCTGTTTTTTCCCGCTTGGGGGTGGGCGCTACCAGCAGGGACACTCTAGATGCAGCCAAGTGGAATCAATTAATCTTTGCTCGCAAACATTTGCCAGTGGCCCCCAGACGAAAAAACAACACCAGCATGCTGACATCCAAGGAGTCCGAGTCCAAAAATGTTATATGTAACCGGGTGGCTGCGATTCCGTCCCCGACTCCTGAATGCTGAGTGAAACGTTTCAAGAAAAGTGCAGCTTGCAGCTTGCAGCCATGAAAAATGATAAATTTCACTCTGTAGCTCCCGTCTACCCAAAAGGGTCCTGGTCCTGTTCCTGGTCCTAGAGCCGCCTTCCCGATGCTATTTTATTATTTATCAAGCTTATTACGAAAGCAGCAGCATCCACCAGGGAGAGCTTCAGGATCCTTCAGCTGCAACTGTGCAACACCCTGGAAACCCTGCCATTGCCGCTCGGTTTGATATTGAAAAATTATTGCTTTTTATGAAATAGTGTCATAAATTATTCGTAATACATTAACAATTATTTAGTAGTTGTTTGCCTTCCCGCTCGCCGGCATCTACTCAAACGTGTGATATATGGCCAGTACTTACTCAAGCGCGTCTCGACACACAGGAGCATAGAAATTAATATTATTTTGCAATCAATTACCTAAAATGAGAAAGGAGAAGATTGCGGGGGTCTCGTTAGTAAGCGCCAAAATATTTGGGAATAGAAATGAATTCGATTTTGGTTTGAATCACTGTAAAACAAAATGGCAAAAGGCGGATATTTGGTTCCTATATCTGAAAATATTTTTTTAGATTTACGAGAGGTTTCATGTCTAACGTTGAACCACCCAACTATTAATGATCTTGAAATTATAGAAATTACCCATTTTGAATACCAATTAATACATTATCCATTGCATTATCCCCAGCACAAACGCCCATTAACAAGGTTGAATAACTTGTTTTGAAGTTGAGATACCAGCTCAACTACTTGCCTGCACACTTTGCAATAAGCCAGAGATTAATCTTGAGCCAGACTTTATGTCACATTATGCTTCCCCTTTTTGGCATATTTACATCGACAAGGGAAGCCATCAGGCGTGTAAACACCCCCCGGATCTCCTGCCCAGGACACTTTTATTGATTTATCACGTCTGGCGTGAGTTATAATTGGATGCCGCGCGGGACGTGGGATGTGTATAGGGAGGGGGATCTGGGGGGATCTGTCTCCCATCAAGTGCAAAGTCGAGAAGGAGCAAGTGACGTATCCTGGGCAGATTTATGGCATCTTTTACGAGTGCCGCCGCTTGCGCCTTGGCGATGGCGATGGCTTCTTAAAGCCCTTTCGGGTGGTGGTGCAAATTGTGTGATTAGCTGATGAAAGTGTAATTAAATTTCTGAGGCGGCACTTTGAGTCGAGTGATTTATTTGTAAAGCGCCGCTGAAGATTGCTTAAATTTATTAATTATGTGTAATTAATTATCGGATGGGAGATGGTGTGAGATGCTATTGTATAAGTCAGGATCAACATTCTGCGGTTTACAGCTTTGATAAAGAATTGATAAAATATTCAAAATCATTTAAACAATATTAAGACATTTTTTAGTGGCTTTAAGCTACAGGCTAGGATGTTAAATACTTCGTGTGTTAAAACCTCATTTTTAGCCAATTTAATGCCAAACTTCAAACGCCTCTTTTACAGATATTCACTTCCGACATGCACATATATTTATAATGCCATGCAAAACCATTGGGAAATGCCAGAGACCGCTGTGAAAACACCCCATAGTCACACAGCATGATGGAATATTTTAGGCAAACGATTTTTAATCATGCCGTTGGCACCTGAAGCAAAACAAACAACCATGAACCGAATTGCAGTTGCTGAATTTTTGTTTACCATGTGTCTGCGGAAAAATAGTTATCAAAATACAAACAAATTTTGGTAAATGCAATTAAAGAGATAGAGTTGTGAGGCTGTGCCATTAAACCATCTATGGGAATAGGGACTCACTTGGGGGCTCCCCACTTGTCGACCGGCCCTCAATGGGATCAGGAATGAAGATAGTATCCATAAGAGGGAAAACTGAACACATTACCCGTAATATTACACACATTTGCCTGGCCCGGGAAGCACTTCAGGAGCCCAGAACTTCCTAGACCCGGCACATATGCTTATAATGGCATTTCGCAACTGCCACTCAACCACCCATCAACCCATCCGCACAACCAACTACGACTGCCAGCCATCCAACAACAGGGAACTACGTCCGCAGGGCCAACATCACGACTACGAGTCCTCGCTGCTGTCGAGTCGTCATTGTTGTCGCTGATGTTTTCTATTGCGGCTAGTGGGGTTAATCTGCAAGGACATGGACTTGGGCCTGGCCAGAAAATCCTTAGCCATAAGCAGGCAAAATTAAGCCATTTACGGAGTAAGTTTGATGATTTAAATATTATTAATAGTTCAATTAACGAGGTTGTATTGTTTTTTGTCTGCTTGAATATATAACTTAAAACGCGAATTCTTGAGGTTAAAATTATCCGTTGATTTGATTTATTCAGGTCGCAACTCTTCCCTTAATTTTTTAATTAAAAAAACGTTACTTAAATTTATCAAATCTTATCTATTAACTTGCTTATAAAAGATGGTACAAAATCTTAAATATGCATTGAAATAATATACATAATTTTTAACGTATTTTAAAGAATAAAAATGTAATTTGTGGAAAGAAATATTATTTTTTCCGTTACTCTTTCTATAAAGGGTATAGTAATAAATAATTTGAATAATTAATGAATAATTTAGTTATACATTTTTTTGTGCTTTGCCTTAAGGGTATTTCACAACCACCATAGTTGTATCGAACAATTTGTTGCCTTTTATCCGAGCACTTTCTTTTTCTCTTTCCCTGCCCCTTTTATTCCCTTGTTATTGTCATTTATGTAGCTGCACTTTGTTGTTGTCGTGTCCGTGGGTCGTGTTCTTTAATTGCGCCTTTTGCAGCAAATATTGTTAGCACACACAGACGCACACACATATTCATACAGGAATATAGACCGGAAGTCAATGACTTTTTGCCGGCGAACGTCGAGCGGTTAAAATCCAAATAGAGACGTTACCACTAGCTTAAGTAAGGCTCTACATGGCGCAATTGCTGTTATTGCTTTTGCGGATAACACGACCTTTGGCACTCTGGGGTTAAGGCACGCAAGTGGGCAAAAAGGATGTGGAAGTGTGGCCGGGACATTAAGTCATTTAGTTTTATTAGTTACATCGCGCCCGGGCAGCCCGGGGTTAAGCATATGGGTTAATTGCATAAATTAAAGCCGAATGAAGCGGCTATTTAAATTATTGCTCACCACGTGTGTGTCCCTGAGTGTTGGAAAGCAGGAGCAGGGATAAAAGGACGAAGGACGAAAGGACAGGACGAAGACGGCGGGCATAAATCATTGTTGGCATTTTTAAATTGGCTTTCTGGGCCGACACATTCCGCTTTTGCTCCTGTTGTGGCTGCTGCTGCTGGCCAGGATTAAGGCCAGCCCAAAGGAGCTCCAGTGCCGAGGAAGTAAAGACGAAGCGAACGGAAATTTAACAAAAATTGACTCAATTTGAATAAGCTGCAAAAAAAGGGAAAAATGCAGTAAACAAAAATATGCGAAGTGAGAATTGAAAGCACATAGCAACAATGAAAGTGAAATGCAAACAATTGCCAATCGGGCAAATTAAAACAATAAAAAAGGAGAGAAAAAAAGATCCAAGTCGATCGAAAAGTGTTGGGAAGAGCTTAATGTAATAGAAAAATTTAAACAATTTTAAATTATATATTATAAGCAGCTTTCATAATTTACCAATTTTAATTATTCCGTTCACTGAGATGCACTCGTATCTTTATTAAATTCAATCAGCTGTCAGACGATCGAAACTTTCTGTCATTTTTGTGCCGCGCAAGGACACCCTGCAATTCGTGTTGCGCGTCAAAGTTTCTCGTGTTAAATCGAAATAAGTTTTCGGCAACATTTCGCCAAGTTTGGCAAACACTTGAAGGCGTCAGCACGCACAGACAGCCACGCAATTGCTGTCAATTGTAGCGCGGAAAGTATGCAACACAAAATTATGCGAGGGGCTGGGAAAAGTTTTCCCGAGGGCGAGGCGAGGCGAAAAACCCTCGGACAGCCAACGTCTTTTGGACCGGAGTTCGATATTAGAGGGAAAGCAACAGCCCTTCTCGCAAAGGGCCGAAAGATGTTGTTGAGCTGTCCAATGCCTTGATTGATGAGCATGTCATGAACTTATGACATTGATAGTTATAAATTATTATTATTTCGACATTGTGCTCGAGGCGAAATGCAGAAAACTTTTTCAACGTCTGCACCTTCTTTTCTTTACGTCACCATCGGGATTGGGAAATCCAAACATTTGACAACTAATTGGCATTTAAAGTGTGCCCAGGAAAAAGCATTCGAGTACTAATGATTGCCGCCCAAAAGGTCACTGAAGTGATGAATCATCTGTCATTTTAATGAAATTATATATTTCTTGGATTCCTCTAAGTAGCTACTTACTAGGATTATATTATTATTAGATATATAAAGATATATTCATTAAGAAAACCATTATTCTGATTTAATAAAAACTAGATTTCATTTAATTGTTAAAAAACCTATCAAATCTTCTCTCTTAAGTTTCTATACTAACTACACTTTAAACTCTCCTTTAAAGTCCTAATGGCCAAACACATTTTCTATTTTCCGTTTATTTGCGGATCCGCCTTGTCGCATTGCCATTGTTTTTGTTGCTGTTTATCATTTTGGCATCTTCATCGCTGTCATTAGGCGCACATTATGTTGCCCACCTGCCAGTTTCAGGACCTCCCGGTTTCAGGATCCTGCGCCTGTTGCCCGTTGGCCGCCTGCCCACCTGCCGCTTTATAAATGTTTCAAAAATACACCCAGCCAGCGAAACGAACGCCAACACTACACAGTCATAGTCCAAGGGAAAAAATAAAACCTTTATAAAGAGGGAAATTTGATAAATGCTACTTGCGGGTTTATTTAATGTGCGCCAAGTGCGTTCATTGTGTGAAATCATAAGAAAATAATAAAAGAAAAGGAAATAGAAGAAAAACGATTGCGGGATGTTGGCTCATTTTTTATTAAAGTCCATGGGACCCTTTTGTGAAAGTTAGCAAAGTAATGTAGCGTCGATTTTTCAATGGAATCCTGGGCCAACCTTCGACACTTTAAAATATGAAATAGATATATTTATACCCGTTACTCGTAGAGTAAAAGGGTATATTGTATTCGTGCAAAAGTATGTAACAGCTAGAAGGAAGCGTTTCCGACCCCATAAAGTATATATATTCTTGATCAGGATCACTAGCCGAGTCGATCTAGCCATGTCCGTCTGTCCGTCTGTCTGTCCGTCTGTCTGTCCGTCTGTCTGTATGAACGCTGAGATCTCGGAAACTATAAAAGCTAGAAGGTTGAGATTTTACACACATATTCTTGGGCTTCCTACGCAGCGCAAGTTTGTTTCATCGAGGTGCCACGCCCCCCCTAACGCCCACAATCGCCACAAACGATTTTCAAATGTGTCTGGAGGCCACATCTTTTAAGATTTTAAAAATATATAAACGCAATTTTATAGTGTTTATTAATACCTATCGAAATGTAGAAGACATTTTTCAAATCGGACCATTCATTAAAAAGTTATACGCAATCAAAATTGTTTATATATCTATCTCCCTCGCACTCCCTTTAGCCCCAATAGATAGTCGGGACACCAACCCGAGTACAGCGTTCGCACTCCCTTTAGTTGAGTGACGGGTATAAGATAGTCGGGACACCAACCCGACTATAGCGTTCTCTCTTGTTTTAGCGATAATTTATATTTATGATAATATTTGCCCTGTTTAAGCCATTCTTCTATCTTTAAGAATTATAAATTTCAATTTCACTACACTTAATATTCAATTTCCCTAATAGCCCTGATCTTTTCCATTCTAACGCTTATAAACCAAAATTATAATTGTCCCGGCGTCCATAGAGAACTGAATATTGGAATGCCTTAAAGCTGCTAGAAACACTCGCACACCGCTGCAAATTAAATTAGCATTATTCAAAATATTTCCACAGACATGAATATTTAATGCGAAATTCACGGAACATGTTCAATGGCTTTGTTTGACAGCTTGGTCCAAAACTCGGGCATCCCTCCTCGAAAGCAAAAATGTGTGTGGGTAGAAATTAATTTTCATGCGTCACGTTGGCCACATATGACGTCATGATTAGGAGGATGGGCATTATGAACGTCATTATTTGCTTCTTTTCATTCCACTGGAAACGCTTACATTCCGCTGCGAAAAGTTTTTTTCCGCATATTCATCAAAAATCAACATAAATAACTCTTATATCCGCTCAAAAGTGTAGTCGTCTCAAATTTATATTTAATTTTTACTGCTTAATTTCGTTTTACTTCCGAGAATCCCCCCAACTGTGTGCAACTATTTCAGCTGATTTGAGCGAAAACTTTTTTATAATCCAAATTATGGCTTCGAGTGGATTTTTATGGCTTTCCCAGTGAGATTGAGACATGAAATGTTTTTCGTGCAGTGAATCATGAATCTACTGAAGCATAAATAAATCCTGTTAAGTGTTTACGAATGATAAGTAATATATAAGAACTTCATTTGATACTTTTGTTTGATATGGAATATTTTGTATTATTTAAGATGATTTTCATTATATTATACAATTTTCCAGAGTAGAACATTCAGTGGCGTCCTATTGAAAACAAAGCACAATCGGCTTAGAATCAATTTCCGAAAATGGTTATCAGGAAATACAATACACAATCCTATTTATAAAGCCGAATGTTCTCTTATCAGTGGAGTATAAATTAGACAACGCCAGTGAAACTTAAACAGTATGTTCCAACCAGACTCGGCGATCTGAAGATGTCTACCAAAACCGCTCTAAAAATGTTGTTCCTCTGCTGCGTTTTCCTTGCACTCGGCAGTTCGCAGATTCAACAGCCTTATCAAGGGCATTACGTAAGCACAAAACATTCTCAACTTGTGCGTTATTCCATTGATAAATACTTTGTTAACTTTTTTAGCCAAACTATTATTTGGACACTCTACTCATTCAGCTTTCAGAAAATCTGTCGAGATTACCATTTAAAGATCCAGAAAATGCGGCTGGGTACCGAAGCCTATTTTGAAGTCCCAATCTGAGAAAGGAAGGTTATTATTTTCGGTCCCTGCTCAAAACCATGTTAGCTATATTAAAAGCATTTCAGAAAATAAAAAGATTTTATTAAGACTTTATTGTTTTTTCAAGAGAGACAGGAGTATTTAAATTGAGCGCAAATCGAAGATCTTTTGCAGCAAAATCCTCCTATTTTCCTATCAAATTTTTTGTCAATTAAGTCATGTTTGCCAAAACCATGTTTTCTTTCTGGCGAACCCAATAATTATTTTATGTTGAAAGCACAAGCATTTCCGCTTTCATAATTGGCAGTTCAACAATAACCATGATGTCGGCAATGGTATTGTGCCCTCTATAATTTGCGCCCTTTCATTAAATTTACCTCCTGCTTTTGTACATATATAGGTATATATAAATACCAACTCCATTTTTTGTATTGGCTTTTGTTTTTCGCAGCCATGCCACGCCCCCATTGTCTGGCCGCATTAGCACTTGGTCCAGTGAGCCAACAACACCAGCCAGCAGCAACAATAAAGCATTTTCCTTCCCGTACGGGAACTTAATGAAAATAAATCTGAAAAAATACAAACAAAGGAAAGGCGTCGAGGAGAAAAGGGAAAGGGCCGGGCCAGGGGTCCCTTTTCACAGGTGTGTATGGCTTAAAGTTGAAACTCGGCTGGGGGCATTTCTTGATGACGCATTCAACAGCTTGGAAGTAATAGACCCTAACAAACAAACCGAACAAAAAACGCTCTCCAGCCAAAAGAAGGGCGCTGCCCTCAGAAAATGTGGTGCTAAATGGGAGCAGGGAAAATAATGCAGAAAGGACGTCTAGAAATTTAAGGAGAAAACATAACTTAGCCAGCAAGTTTCTTTATGTCTTAAGCACAATTACGGACTACTTGGAGCATATGATATGCAACTTTCCATGAGGCAAAAACGGGAAGCAATTGTCTAGTGCTTCTGTTGTGCACTTAATTGCACTAATCAGAAATAAACCGACTTTGTTCATATATTAAATATTTCTTAGCTTGAAAATTAATACTTTTCAAGTACAACAATGCTTTTAAAAGGCGCGATTTTGTTTCAGTTTACTCTTTGTGCTAAACTGCAAAAATAAATATAAATATTCCGCCTCCAAGTCGCCTCTATATTAAGAGCAATCTTTGGAGATAAGCATTTCTGGCATCTGACCTACTTAATATGCCCGAGGGAAGCCACACATTTTAAATCAATTACGAAAATGTTACGCTCTCAATCTTTCAATCAATCAAAGTGAATTGGTTGGCTTGGCTTGCTTTTCTCCCGTTCACTTAATATTGAATGCCATCAATAACAATAATTTTCATAAATATGATAAGACATAAATCACAAAGTAGCAGGCGCCACAAAGTGTCTGGCCAAGGGTCTGGATTTTGGTTCTTCCTTTTGGCCAGGACAGGACCCTCTCCCAGGACCCAGCCCACCACCCACCGTTTGCAATGTCACTTGGTCATGCGAGGCACGCGCTCCTCTCAGAACGACAACAACACAGAAAGAGCAAAAAAATAAGAAATCCGGAAAACTAAGAAGATCCGAATACTCTTGAAATTTTTAAAATATATAAATTAGTTTTTTTAAATTTTTACTACAAATTAAAACACAGTAGAACCTACCTATATGCATACCATTTTTTCTTCAAAAACATTAAAGTTATTAGGATAATAAAATATTTATATAATTTACTATAAACATAAATATATTTTATTTAATCCTATAACATCGTTCCGATCCTGGTTTAAATTAATATAATGTGAAAGACTATTTTGAAGTATTTTAGATACAAGAAAAAATGCTTTTCATTTAAATATATATAATAAATTATTATTTTTAATAATAATTTCATAATTCAGCAGCTGTGAATTACAGCACCCTTTGCAAGGGCATAAAAAGAGTAGCTAAGCAGGGACCCCGCCCACTTAAGGGCGGTGGGTGGCGAAGGGGGTGGGGGCCCTGTGTGAGCTGCAGGACGCGGAAGGACGCGACAACGTCACGCGGCGTTGTCATGGCGCAATAAAAATAAAAATCTAATTAGTATGCCGTTGACAGTTTAATCGTGATTACGCTGGCAAAAATGTCAGCTAAGCGGGGCAGTGAGTGGGTGGGTGGTGGGTGTCAGAGGGTGTCAGTGGGTGTTAGTGGGTGGTGGGCGGCTGTGGGGTGGCAGAGGCGAAGCGTCAACATCAACATGCCAACAGTTGATTCCTGGCTTTGTTGTTCTTGCTCTTGGACGTTGAGCTTGGCATTTCCGGCAGACGCCACATGCATCGCGTGCGTGTCACAACAACAAGAGTGTGTGTGTCGGACGTGTGTGTGTCGGACGTGTGTGCGGTATGTGTGGGTGTCAAAAGTTTAGCACTGGAAATCCCCCAAAGGGGGTGGCAGCAAAACGCTAAACAAAAATATCAGAAATAATAAGCCATTTCTGGCGAAACGGGACACAACGCGAAATGGCCTGCGAGATGCGACTGAGAAGTTAGAATTATATTCCGGAAAATTGTTTGTGTGAACAAAAATGCCAAAAAAAAATTGCAGGCATATTTATTTAAAAACTAAAATATCGCGACATTTGTGTCTATTGAAAAAGGAAATTTAACTTATTTTAAATGTATTATATAAATATTAACTTAAAATTAAATAAAATTGTCTAGTAAGAGATTTTGATTTGGACATTTTGAAACAAAATTGAAAGAAATTAATGAAACTACAATTATAAATTTAATTCATTTTTAAAATTTTTACGAAATAATATCCGTGTAACAAAACCCACCTCGCAATGATATTTTTGGGCCTGGCATTTGTTTTAAAATGTGCTCCACGCCCAGACACTCTCGATTCGAAGGCCCGATGTTGGCCATTGAAATGCGTGTCTAGTGAAGGATCCGCGGGACGTGATTGGAAGTTTTTAGCAGGTCCTGTCGCCGTTTCCCCTTTGCTTCGCCGGCTGATACGAGTGCTTTTTTTTGGCCCAGACGGGTGGGCGATGGCACACGTATCTTGGCCAAATGCCAGTCGGCTGGAGAAGCAGCAGGAGCAGGAGCAGGAGTCACAGGACTAGCCCAAATTAAAAGCAAACTGAAGTGTGGATCTGGCCCAGACCGGAACCGGAAGTTGCTGTGATGAATTGCCCTGCATCAGCAGCCGCTTCCGTGATTTTAAAGACGGCTCCCACAAAAAAGTGCCGGAACGACTTTCAAGTTCAGCTTACCGAGCTGCTCGATTCTCTCAGTTTTTAATATAAAATGCCAGGGATTTATGAGCGCTTCTTTTTACAACTTTATTATGTCCCAATCTCACAATGAAAAGCGTAAGGGAGGGGAAAGTCGGCAAGCCAAAGGAATATGAAACGAAATTAAAGCTGCCGGAAATTCAGACAAAGCGACAACTCATTGCAGCAGCTATTTTGCCCGGAGTGTCAGACGAGGGAAAAAGTGCGGAGAAAAGCCGGAAAATTGAAATGAAATCCGAATCATATTGCATTTGGAGCCGGGAAACGTGAAGAGTGACTAACAAAGAGCTGTATGTAATGTTAAGCCTGGGTTGCAGGCACAGATATTAATTTAAAATCTTGGAAAAATATTAATGAAATGCCGTTTTGTAATGAATAATGGCCAGGAACTTTTGACGGACAAAAGATATGGAAGGATTTCTTAATATCGCATAGTTGACAGCAGAGCTATGAACAATGGAAAGTTAATCTAGGAAAATACAATGGGTTCTTAGTTGTCTGCAGGTAAAATACCTATCAAATGTCAGTCGGTGTAGTTTTAATTGCCATTCAATATTATTCGGAACAAAAAGAGCGGTAAACAAAGAAGTTTCTATTAAAAACCCTGGGAATACGAACCAATTTTTTTCTATTGAATGGAAAACGTCATTCCAAGGATTAGTAAGCTTAACCAATAAAAGATATAAAAAGTGGTGTAAAAAAATCTATTTCAATTTCGAAGTAGGAAACCGGGAAAAAAGCTACCAATTCAGTCATATTTTGGTTGCTACTTTTTGGGGCTTAATTCGATTTGTCATAGCGTTTCACACACAAAAAAGGATAGAACGCGTCGGGAATCGAAACCTTTTCACAAATGCCAACCGCAAACATAATTGAACCGCAAATGATGTGGGCAGAGCAGTCAACCTGTGGGTGGCAAATTGCTGGCCCAGTTTGTGATCGGCATTCCCCGTGGCCATAATTTTCGATTAATAATTCAGACAAACTGTGTGGCATTTAAATTAAAGCTCGAATGTGGTCAAATAGTGAAAAACAGTGGGTGAGGGGGCGTGGCAATATTTGATTTTCGCCTTAAACAAACTCACCTGGCAAACTGGCTATGTAAACAGCGGTAATGATGAAGAGTCTGCGTAGTTTGAGCGCTGGCTTCTGCATTTTGTATATGTATTTGTTTATTTATGAATCGGTTAATGTTTTATGTCGCTGCGAGTCGTCCTTCGGCAGCGATTTACGGTCATATATAAGCAATATCCGCTGTATCCAGACCGCAGAAATCAATTTTTACATTCGCTAACTGGTTTTGTCATCCTTTTGTTTTGCTCTGCGCTCAGTATGTGCAATTTCCTCTGTTTTTCCTTTTTTTGTCGCTTGATTGGTTTTACTTTTTGCTCTATTTTGCGGTTGCATTTAATGCATTTTTCATTCGGCGCTCCTGCTTTCTTCGGTTTACCAGTCAGCCACAATTAGCCATCTGAACAGTGAGTCGCATTTGTATTCGGACCCCGAACAACCTATTCTATTCCACCTTGCATGGGAGTGCGAATGTGAATGTGAAATTGTGTAAATACGTTCGGTTTAGGGTTAGCTGCATTTCTCATTGAACTCGATTTGGCTATTTGCATTTTTCATATCCCTTCTCTGGCCTTTTTTGCATATTCATTTCCTGTTTTCCACAATTTTTCCACTTTGCTGCTATGTATTTTATATGACTTCGATTCCCTCCTCCCCGGCTTTCCTTTTCCTGCATGGGAATTCCACAATGTTGCTGGCTGATGATTGAACTGGAGAGTCGGCTTCCGAATCAACCTGAAAAATGGATGAGCAGAGAGGGAAACAGGATTAGAAACAGGATTGAAAGCTGAGGAATTTGTGAATTTATTATTACCATAATATGACAGACTGCTATAGTTTGAGGTATTTTCTTCGCTTTTCTCTTTTAGTTAAATTATACAATTGTTTCAGAATTTTAGGATACGTTATTCAAAGATTGAATAAATATTGATTTAAGTAGTTTTCTATTTTATTTCCAATTTAATCATAAATTTCGTTGTGGTAGTTAATATTTTTAGAAGTGATTTGATATTGTTATTTATTTTGGAAAATGGTCTTACAACTGTGAAGAAAAAAAAATTTTTTAAATATTAAAATAAATCCTTAGATAACGTTAGTTTTTTTTTATTTACACCGCACTTGTTTTCACTGAATTCAACTGTTCTTTAAATTCTAATTTATTTACTCAAATGTTATTGCTTTTCGACGCTCGCTTATCCGCTTCTGTGACAATTTTCCTGTCTTGACAACTCAACTCCAATCATCATCAAATTCAATATCCCCGCCAGGATTTGCCGTCTTCGACTCGCAGAATCGCTGAATCCTGCGACTCTAAATCATTGATGGACGCTTTAAGCTGCAATGGATTTCGGAGTCTGTGGAAAACAAAACACACGCACAGTGCATTTTCCAACTGATTTGAAAGGCCAAAGTTGCCCATTAGCAAACCAAATACGCGCTTCTGTTGCCACCGCAGAAAGGGGGCAAAAAAGGGGGCGTGGCAGGGAGCGAGAGACTGATACTGAGAGTTTGGCGCCACACGAAAAGCCGACTGACTTTACATGGGAAATTGGCAAAAGCCAAGCCATGAAATTGTACAACACGATTTTCACATTTCGTACATGACACCATTTCGATTTCGACTGCCGGGGACAGTGGGGCACATGTGTGTAAGGCGGTTTGCAGGGTTGCCTACTTGACATGCCTGTGTGGGCATTGGGTGAAATTCACTTATGGAAATCGAAGATTTTTGCTGGTCTTCTTTTTTTTTTGGTTTTTTCGAGGGAGAGCAAACTAAACTGATATGAAGTATCAGCATTCAGTATTCAATGTAAATCCTTTAAGCTGCAAATGCGCCCGAAAGGAGACTCACTCCGTCCTGACTGCCACGTATTCACGGCTGACTGACAGCTTGACTGCGGCTCTTGGAGTGGAGTTCCTGTCCCATATTCGGTGGCTTCTGCGGCGGAAAAGCGAAATGCGACCTGGTTCCAGTGGAATCGGGGGAGGGGAATCACCCTACCAGTCGAGATATGTGTGCCAAGTGAACTTAATACTCATCATCGGGAATAGAAGAGATATTGTGCACAAATACCGACGTCAAATAAGTCAAGCATTTCTGGCTGAATCAGTGTTAGTCGCGATAAGTTGGCAAAGTTGATTGTTTTGAGTAACTAATAAATCTTGGCTTTGTTATACGAATTTTTGGTTTATAAATATTTAATCTAGCTTTCCTTTTCGAGTTGCATACATATTTAAGTCAAAATATATTCTAGGGAAAATATGATAGGAACTCTACATATAGCACAACACTACACCACAGAAAGACACTAAGTAAAACAGAAATAAAAAAAAGACATGTCTATGTTTGTGCAATGTCCTTCGGTTCTGGGAGGGTCTCAAAACTATACGATTGAATGCGATTTGACTAAGGGCAGCCAGGACATGGACTACTCAAGCGGGTTGTGCGAAGAGTCTAAGGGCAGCAGCTCCGAA
Source organism: Drosophila lutescens (assembly GCA_037075285.1). Lineage (NCBI taxonomy): Eukaryota > Metazoa > Arthropoda > Insecta > Diptera > Drosophilidae > Drosophila > Drosophila lutescens. The sequence goes on from JBAMCF010000625.1 coordinate 153,777, forward strand.
TCCTGCTACGGGCCATCCTGTCGCCTGCAGCTTGCCCTCCTCGATTACAAGCAGTTCAAGGCGGCCAGGACGATCCAGTGCCATGTGAGGGGCTTCCTGGTCCGAAGAGATCTGGAGCAGGAGAACAAGGCGGCCACTACGATTGGCAAGTGGTGGCGCGGCTTCTGGGTGCGCCGCTTCAAGTACGCCCTCATCCAGCAGTTGCTGCAGCAGCGGATCAAGCAGTACCACCACGACATGGCCACCAAGATCCAGGCCCTCTACCGCGGCTGGGTGACGCGCCAGTACTTCCAGGACTTCCAGGGCATGAAGTCGCTGCGCATGCAGTACGCCGAAGACATGCTCAGCGTGCTCTACAGGAAGCTCTACAAGATGCGCAAGGAGCATATGCTGCCGGGCATCTACGCACTGCGAGAGTCTGAGTAAGATAGCAGAAAATACCAGAACTCTAGTATTTAATATACCTATACTGCTTCTTCCCAGCTTGCTATCGAAGATCGAGGACCTGTCCAGCACCTTTGGCTACCGCTTCCATAACGGAAGGGTACGAGCGGCCATTGCCATGAAGCGAGCCTTCATCAACGACCGCCGAGTGGAGTTCCTCAAGTCGCAAAGGTATTCCAAAGCGCCTTATCCGGGACCCTATTCAGAGAACCTCCCCAACACCGAGTTTACCTTGCCGAAAAAGATTGGCCCCCGTTTGCAGCGTACAATCCTGGTGTACGACAAGTCGATGAGGGATAAAAATGTGGAAAAGGTCTATCTGAACTATTCAACCAGTAAGTTGTACCCCTAAACTCTCACGAAAATATTATGTTTAAATCCAACCCCTAAACCGCAGAACGTCGCATCAGCATGAATGTCCTGCGTGAGAGCATGCGCAGCCGATTCTGCAAGGACTTCATAAGGCGAATCATGGCCAATAAGAACATGGCCCGGAAACAACTCGAACGCAAAATGATTCAGTTCTTCCTCGACGATCTTCTGGCCGCCGCCGTTGATTACAATTGTTTCTGCAAACCCAGGATAACAGAGGATAGTTTGTGCCCATAGGGTGACTTGGCACTGATTTAATACATCTGAAAAAAAAATAGCGCTGGGACATCCTATGTGCACATTCAGTCGCTTAAACATTACAATCATTACAATCACATAAGTAATTAATAAATGGTTTAAAAATTATTCTATAAAAACCATAAAATTAGATAAATTTCCTAAAAAATCCTTGCAGTATTACGGAAATAAAAAGTTCCTGTAACCCAAAGGAGCAACTACAATAATTTGTGGCTGATTTACATACTTTGTGTACGAGCCAACGATAAAAGGACTCCTGGAAGCCATTCAGATACATCCCGAACATCTGTCCCACCTTCCCGCTGACCATTCAAAGTGCCCCGGGGAAACTGACAGAAGATTTCCCCATCCCCTCGCTCTCCGTCATCAGTCACAAAATTTCACAAATTCCTCGACATAAAACAGATTTTGTCCCTCAACCGAGAACGAAGAAAGCGGAGCGCTTAAACTTTTTTAATGTCAAGCCAACAAAAATTGAAGAAAACGAAAAGCGAATTCCAGTCTTCTTTGTGTGGCTGACGCTGTGCTGTGTTTTTTAGCAGCTCGCAATTTATTTGCAAACATTTATTATAGTTACTTTTGTTTTATTCGCTTTGAGTACTTTTGCGTGTTGCGCTCGAGATGGAAGATGGCGAAGTAGGGGTCACTTTTTATGCAGCTCTGTTTTATGGTCGCGTCGTGGTCGGTAATGAAATGCCCCGGCCATAAAGAAGCCGAGGGATATAAGGTTGATAGGTCCTGTCGGGAGAACAAGGAGGACTCGAACCTGGGAAACAAATTAGCTTAAAGATAAGTGGGTTGCACAATTTCGAGTAGCGTACTTTGTGGCATTAAGTGGCTGTCTTGATTAGTCGCTGCAGATGAGTGAATGGCATGGCAGGATGCCCAGGACGAGAGGGCAAATACAATCAGGCATCGTCTGCGGACTGCACGTGAAAATGTTTAACAGCTGTCGATGGCAGAAGGAGAGGAGAGAGTTTAGGGCAAATACTCGCTGCATAAGGCAAACATGGAAGGGGGAAATCGTAAGGCACGCGGCAGGACTCCGCTTGAAGGACCTTGAGGCATGCCCGTAATGCGCCTCTGGCCAAGTGCACTGTAAATACCAAAGCAATTTTCACTGCAAAATTAACAAGCGCCAAACCGCAACACAAGCCCGAGGTGCTGAAGTGGATTGGCTTGGCTTGGCTTGGCTCGAACGCAGTAGTTGGCCAAGATCCGATGCCATACGTACACTTACCACTAAGTCGTGGCGCCAGTACATAATGAATTTTCCCAGCACCTCCTCCTCTTCTCCTCATCTTGTCTTTGCCGCCTGTTTATTTGCCTTTCTAACCATTTTCCCTACTTCTTCTGACTCTCCTCGGACACACGAATGCAATTAAGCTGTCCAGTTGGGGTGAAAAAATCGAAGGTCTACTGGATTCTCTCGGATCTCGGTTTACAGGGGAAAAACCCGAACTTTCCATTAATAGTTTGCCAAAAGCCATTCAAAACATCACTAACAGTGAGTCTGTTTAATGCTGCTAGGAAACTACCTCTTTTATACTAACTACCATGTAATACTAAGATTCAATTGATAATCTGCCTATGAGGCTTTGTGATTAGTATCCGCATGGCTCACCAATTTGCCGTAATCCTCCTATCAGCTTGAAGCAGCCTATAAATTCACTTAGGACTTTTCATTTACTTGAGTATTTGGCTGCCCAACTGACCATTATGCGAACGCACAAAAGGATTCCAATTAAAGGTCACACCGAAAGGCTCCACGCCATTCCAAAAACTTAAACCCAAATCTTAATTATGCTAAAAACGAGGCCATGTGCGAAAATCGCCCAAAATGACCAAGATGAACCCTCTGTCGACAATAAACTAACACCAAACTGCTGAGCGCCTTCAAATGCTTGGGTCATCAAAATGTGTCAGGCCGGTCCATGCAAATTCCAAACTTAATCATGGCAAATTATATTGCTAGAGACGACGAACCCTTTGACCCTGGCGAAATGTCCGTTTATCAAACGACCCAGGTCCAACCCACAACAGCTGTTATCCTCACTCCCCCAGAATAGTTTCCTTCTTCGCTTGGGGTTCTTCGCTCATGGCTGTCAAATGAGATTAAAATAAGCTCTTCCGTCAATCGACATCATCGACTTGGACTGCCGCTCCATTCCCCACATGACAATGGGTCCCCAGCTCCCCATTTCCCCAGTTACCCATCCCCAACCATCGAACAATATAATGGGCCAAGCGAATTTATAGCAATTGTGCACTAAAAGGGTTTTATCCACGCACAACAGCTTGACCAATAAAGCAACTAAGCGCATTTGTGCACCACTTCACAGGACCCAGGATCGTGCCTCATATATATAGAATAGGAATACCATCCTATATGGTATAGGGGCTTTTGGGGGCGGGGCAATCGGCCCTGAGCTCGCTGAGTGCCAGTTTATTGCCAAATTGAGTCCTCGGCGACAAAGCGTCGAGTGTAGGGAGCGTTGTCAACAACAGCTGCACAATTGAGATAAACTTCAATTTTCGTAAATTGTTTAGTTTATTGAAAAATCTGCGACATGTGAGGACTGCCAGCGGATGTGTGTGAGTGTCCTGTGTGTTTGTGGCACATTAAGCGCTCTGAATTTTAATTCAATTTAACTTTAGTTTCAGTTTCGCAGCTTGTGGATAGTGGAGACAGCAATTTATTGGCACATTTTATTTTACGAATTTATTGGATCTGATGGGGCCAAAATGAAATGAACTGGACTGTACTCTCGAGTCGGTGGCAACTGGCAGCTGTTGGAAATGAAATGGCAACTGTCCATGGAAATGGGGGGATTTGGCTAAAATCTGCTTAAAAACGCTGAAATGCTTGGAATAGAAGTAAATAGCCTTTTAGTTAATACTTAATTGGGTGTGACTGCAAATCAAAGTATCTACGTAGGAATAGTTTTGAAGTCCTTAATGTAAAAACACAAATATTGGGTGGTGCCAAGGATATAGAAAGGTTTTTGAAACCACCTTTAAATGTCAAATGCGTAAAAATATGCAGTGAATAAAGGAAAGTCGTCTTCCAGTATAAATTCATATCATTTTTGGGTTTAAAATATATTTTTGCATACTTTTAGACACCCCTAACAATTTCTTTTTTGAGATTTCTACAACTTATAATAAAATAATCCCAAAATAAGGGGAAGATCAACCGAATAAGGAACTGGATTTAGAACAAAAACTGTTTAAGGATTAAATTCAGAATATATTTATTTTATTTCAGTTAAGTACACCTTCCCCTTATCTCTATCGACCTCTGCTCCATTTCCACACAGAACCACCAACAAAGTGCAGATCGAACTTTTTTGCTTCTAAAGCTAGCAAATATACATTCCTCTTATCGAAGGACCCAAAGGTCTACCTAAGGCTCTCAGACACAATATCCAAATGCCCCGACCAATCCCATCGCCATATTCTCGCATTCACGTACTCGCATTTCCCTCGTGGAAAGCGATGCCTGTGTGTGCTGAAATTATGCGCATGTCGTTGGCATTTTCCTCCGCTGCTCAGCACGATTTTCAATTCAAATGTTTTTCTTTTCGGGGATTCGATTTCGGTGGCAGAAGGTGAAAGATGCCGTTACACATCGCCGTCGCTGTGGATGTGGCTGGGCGAAAACTTTTCGCATAAAATAAGGCAAGATAAATTGTTAATGCGTCTGTGGGGAAGCGATTAGCGGCAAATGTGCCGAGTTTATGCTGAAGTTCCTTTCGAATCGCACTTTTGGCGAGCAGTGCATTTTAAACATGGCTCGGCAGCCTCTTTAAGTGAGCTGAACAGAAACATTTTCCAAATCAACTCATGTCTGGCTGGCAGAAAATAGGAAAATATATATGTATGTATATATGGGAAAATCGAGCAACAAAAGGTGAAGTGAGGCTCTCGTTGCCATTGGCAATTTATTTCCACCAGCCAAGAAACTCCGGTTCAGGGATTTTGTCCACGGCCAGGGCAATTCCCTGCATCCTTACAGCCAGGATGCGGAGGCACTTCAGAACGCATTCAGGTGGGCAATTGGCAAATGCAACTGCCACTGCAGCTCATGATAAATCGTTATTTATAATTTGTATTGTAAACGAAGAAAGTCTGCCGGACTTAAGTGCCTAAAGTCGGAGGGAAAAACCTTAAATAAAAGGGGAAACATCGAGAACTTAAAGTGAACTTGATAAGCTTTTATGTGGAAATGATTTTTCTCTCTAAAAATCTTGTCAAATATTTAAAAAAATATTTCAAATCCTTGCATTATTTGTGGAATTTTAAAGGACTTAATTAAAAATCCATCCACTGTTATATTGTTTGTATACAAATACCAAACTACTTCATTTAGCTTCTGCAACCATTAAGAACTATTTTGCCACACGAGAAAAATATACAAATAGCTCAGTAGCGATAATTTTGGATAATTAAATATTTTATCCATGCCAACATCCCGCAACAGCGGTATTAATTTAGCTTTGAAAGTTTTCCGTTGCTCGGATAAACTATTCCATATTAGCATTTTCATTTACTCGCTGGGCTAATGGAAAATACCAACGTAACGAATGTTTGGCTTACAGTTTGCTTTAACTGAAGTTGAGAACCGGGGTGGGTTCATCTCTGACCCTCAGTCTCCTGGCCAAAAAGAAGATAAATAAATGCATCTGTCAGTGGCAGAAGTGCACGCCAACTGTCGGCGCCGGAATGCCAGTGACAAGTTTTTGTGGAGCCGCCAGTGGCAGGACTTTTTCTCAGTGGCCAGGACTTGAGTAGGTCCCGGCAACTGTTGCCCACTTTTGTGCGCTCCACTGCCTTCGAGAGTGATCCTGCCTCCCGCCCAACCCCCCTGCTTCAACTGCCTGCGAAATTACCTGGCCAAAGTTGCGTAACGAATCAGGCGTAAAGACAGACGTTGGCAGACAAAAAAAAAGTAGACACCGCCACTCAACTGACAGATATTATTATTCATTTTCCCACTCTGGCCAAAGACTGCAGGAGACTGACCAAAACTTGCATTTAAACAACTTTAAAAGTTTTCGAAACGGCAAAGTCAGGAAGCAATAAGAGCCTGAAATTTTGAAACATATATGTTTCCGCTATCTAGAGAACTGAAATGCTCTTAAATATTTATTGTAGATTTAAAACTCCCATTTAATCTTTTCTAAAACTGTAAGTGGATTAGTTGTAACTATAAATTTCTTAGCAAATATTTCTTTATTTTCCATCCTTTACTCATTTTTCCAGGAACAGTCATAAGAAGTTACTTTTGCCAAATTTATTGAAGCTCTGTTTCCTCATATCATATTCGCCAAATCCCCCCAGCTCAATTTTGACTTTATATTTATTGATTGAAACTTTCGAAACTATTTTGGGCCCAGAGTTTTGGTTAGTTGGTGGAGCTCCTTTTGAAATAGTGGGCTGACCCAGAACCATTTGGCAACTATTGCCGAGGCGACAATCAAATAAATCACAAGTCCTGCGTCTAATTAAACTTAAGCTGCGCGACCCTTAACACTTGAGCTCGGCCCGTCGTCTTGGCCGCATTCTCGCTCATTTGCATAAGGACGCGTTAGTTGCTGCTGCCTACCAGCCAAAAGATCAACCGGGGAGCCATTTCCAGCCGCCACGCCCCCCACTCGACAACTGGTGTTCCGACACTCGAAATGTGTCTATGCATATGAGAGAAACTTTGTCCTTGCCATCCGGTTCGGTTCCTTGGGCCCCCTGGCCCCATGGCCCCTTAACTCCACATCCATCCTCCATCCCAAAACAGTGTGTCACGCCCGCGTTTTGTGTCATGTGTGCCAATTAAAGTCGTTGCCACGCCCACTAACCGAAAAATGGGGGCTGGCTATAATAGAAGGAAAACAATGAGAAAGTAGAGTGCTTCGACTGCACTATCCAAAAATAAATTTAGGAATATTTTAAAAATAATATAATTATTATTCTTACTTTTTATCTAAAATTAAATTGAAATAAATATTATAAAAAAAATTTAAATTTTAATATTTTAATATATATATATATTTTATATATTTGGATAATTGTAAAAACAAAAAAAAACACCAGTATTTTTCCTATAATTAAAATCTTTAAGTAGTTTTTGAATTCATTAATATATAATATCCATCATTTCTATCAATCTAAATTGTATATATAGTTAAGAAGCTTATTTTATTATAAATCTCATATTTGTTTTCCCTCTACATAAAAAGAAATCCAAGTAGAGCCATTGATTTTTTATTCACCTGACTTAGCCCCAGTTTGCAGACAAAGAACTACCCGAGTGAAGAGAGCTCAATGCTCTTGCTTCCACAACAGAGAACAGTGTATGGTGGCACAAGTGGCTTGCTCGACTCCAGCTTTTCCAGCTTTTCCTCCCCTTCCTCCTGCTGCCTTTGGCTGCTCCTTGGTTCGGGATCCTGGAGCCTGTATCCTGGGCTCCTGACTCCTGGCTGCTCGTTGTGCGCATTATTAGCTGTCGTTTATTTTACCCAAGCAGCCGCCAGAAGGACGCGGCAAGGAGGAGGAGGTCGGGACCCCCAGCCGCTCTGTTCGGGGGGCAAAACAAATTTCAGTTGTCGTCGTCATCGTCGCTCACTGCCTCGTTGAGCTCCCAGTGCCCCACTGCATATGCCCGATGCCTGGCAAGAAAGTGGCTCCTACATCCTGCTGCTTATCTTTGTACAGTTTAAAGTCATTAGCCACACTGCTCTGGCTTTAAGCAGATCCTTTCGAGGAAAATCAATGCCAGCCTCTTGGCCAAAAAAGAAGAAAACCCAGGGCAAGGTGAAGAGGCCAGGGCGAAACTGCAACGCTGTCAAGTTAAGAGCCTGCCAGACGTCGCAAAAGAAATTATAAAATGAAAACAAAGTGCAAATATTTTTCTAATGTCTGACAGCAGCTGTTAAACGCTACGGAAAATCCCCGACACAGAAAAGCAGCGAAGGAGGAAAAGTGCTGGTCAAAAGGAGGGAAAAGAGCTTTGCTGAGGGGCCGGCACACTAATGAACTATGAAAATAGCAGAGAACCAACAAAAACAAAGCGGAAGTGACAAAAAGTCCTGTCCAAGAGAAGGAAACTTAAAGGACACTGTGGGTAAAATGGCCACAATTCACCCAAAAAAAGGTGAAAAAAATATATTTTTGCATTTTATTTAAATAATTGGAAAAATTAAGTCACATTTATTTTAAATTCCTACGAATTCCTATAGCATTTGCAGGAAAGATATAATTTGTACCTAAATAATTATTTATGATAAAGTATGATTATATTCACTAAATGAAATTAAATGTTAATTTATAGTATTTTTTCCATTTCACAAACCTGCTGAGATGACATTACACCTGCCTGCATAAAATACCTATTTGTATTATTTATTTATTAATTAATTCGCTTGCGACTTTTGGATTTTCCCTTCCTTGTATTTCCCACAAGTCCACAGTGCTGCATAATTAATTAGAAAAGAAAAGCAAGTCGGCGGGGAAAACAAAGAGAGCAACAAGCAATCACTTTCGGAATGGAAAAAATAGAGCAATATCCAAGTGCGGACTTGTGGAATCCAGTAGTAGTAGAGCAGTGCAGTCGCCACCGGAGAAAGCGGAAGCGGAAGTGGAAGTGGGCTGGGACGGAGGCTGGGGCCACCTCCATTGCTCGCCGCAAGATGGCGCTGTGCACTTACTTTTCTGCAGCTTGACAGCGCTCGAAATGAGACAAGTGGCAACAGCACGCGCAGCGAAAAATAAAGGAGCGAAAAAAACAGAGACAATGGTCCAAGAGTGGGTGGTGGTCCAGCTTTAAAATGCTAATGCCAGGGGAATGGGGGGTTAGGGGGCAGAAGGTCGAGCAGAAGGTCGGCGGTGGGGCGAAAAAGAGCGAAATGCAATCGGTTTGTTGCCATGGGAAACTCGATGCGTTCAACTCGGTTTTTCTCTATTTGGTAATTTATGTGGCGACATTTTCGCCACCCAGAAAACCAACCAGTGCTCACAGTTGTTCGTTTGTTGTTGCTTCGTTGTTTGCTTGCTCGGTTGTTGTTGTTCTTGTTGTTGCAAAGGCAACCGCAAGGAACGAAACGAAAGCTGACGGGCAGCATTTTTGTGACAAGCGCACAAGTTTCACGCTTCAATGTGCAACCGAATGGCAAATGTGTGGGGGCGCAAGGATATCAGGATATCGCCAACGGATGACTGACCTGTTGGCTGGTGGCAAGTGAGTTAGAAAATTAAAAGCACAATATGTTGGGGGTTGGCTGCTTCTCTTAGTTCCCTTCTTACAAGTCCTCATTGACAGATTGACAAGCATTTGGAGAACTTGAAAGGCACTACAAAAAAAACGACTAATGCCAAAGAATAATGCACAGTTTGTTTTTGAGTATTTTAAAATTATTGTATTTTCTCGACAACGATTTTAGTAAATTCTCTTATTATTTTTTTGTACTTAATAAAGGAAGCAAAATTACATATACTATCTGTACACCTAGCTTTCAAATTCGCATGAACCTTAACTGAAATTTCGAAGCAAATAGACGAGAAAAAGTTAATTTTATAAAAGGCTTCATAGCATATTTAATTACCTATTTGCACTTCTGTGGAGGAACAGTAAGCTCAAACTTTAAAATACTTTTGAAACCATGCGCGGATCCACGGGGGGTGATATGGGTGATATATCACCCCCCACTCGGGTGAAGAATGAATGCATTTTTGGAATTCAAAAAGTATGCAACAAAAAAATTGTTCTGATATCACCCCCCATAACCAAATCCTAGATCCGCCACTGTTTGAAACTAAATACCGTGTAAAACTTTTACTGTAATTAACAAATTGTTTATAAAACTTGTGGTTCACATTATTTTATAATACATTTTACACCGGTTTTGATAGTACATATGATTTCCGGGTTTCCCCCACCTGATGTTCCCCTCATCGCTGGTACGAGCTTCGCATATAAAGCCCATCCACTGGGATTTATGTTGCGAGGGACATTTCGCAGCCCCAGCGTAATTTAAAGCATTTAAAGATGTAACCACGTTGTATTTATTTTTTGTCAGATTTTTCCTTTACCTGATGGGGAAAACTTTTTCCGCTGGCGACATTTTCTTCAAGTTTTCGTGGCTCGCCGCCCGTTGGAGGCGGCTGTTGTTATTATTATTCAGTTACTCTGTTTATACAGGCAAGATATTCATACATTCATGAATATATATAAAGCACGTATCTCCCTTTTGGCGCTGCCCCAGCACACAGGGCGAGAATTTGCATAAGCACCAGCGTACAACAATAACAAGATGTGTCTGTGGGCTGGCCAAGGAAAGGCGGGAAAGGAAAGGAAAGGCGGGAAAGGCATCCGCAGATAGCGCGATGAGATGCGGCTTGGTTTACTTTTAAATTTGTACTATATGCAATATACCCTGTGCATGTGGTGACACTGAAAAAAAACTTCAGTGCGTAAAACACAAATATTAAAAAATATTTTAGATTTTGTAAGCACCAGAACTATGTCCAAAAGATTTTTTTTCCCTGAAATATACTTTTATTTATTTTTATATTTTTATATATTTTTATTTTAAAAAAATAACTTTTCCAGTGCACCTGAGTATGTGTTCTTCTGGTGAAATTTCTTCGACTTTGGTTGTACGTCTATATGTATGGGGATTTATCTTGCCACAGTCCTCCGAACAGTATGCATGTTTATAAAATTGTCTAAATTCCCACAAGTTGATTTAAACTTTCTTCGCCTGCCACGTACACTTGCGTGTGTGTGTTTTCTGGTATTTTTGCAAAAAAAAAAAAAAATACGTCTTTGTTAGTTAGATGCCCGGTGGTGCTGCTCGGGACTCTAATGCAAGTATCTCTTTTGGTCTCTCTGCTGGTTTTCCTGTTTTTCCGACCCACCTCGCGTATACTTTATATTCGTGTGCACAAACCAGTTTGCTGCCTCTGAACACGAGCACAGAAAAGCGGAAGTATCGTACATTGTATTGTTGTTACTTCACCGGTGTCCCTTTCATCGTGGAAAATGCCAAAAATGCACTCAGCTATTGAAATCTGAACCGCTGTAACGCCCCGCCATATTCGTGCATTAGTCCTAATTTTTTCGAAGGTTCGGTACCTGCTCGCTTGGATATTAGATAAGCCCACAAGAAAAAGCTGTCCCCAAAACCCTGACAATAAAGAGGTTGATATAAAGGTACAAGAATAACAGAAGTGGAAATTGCAAAGGAGGAAAGTGAATATTTTTAACAACTTAAAGAAAACTTCAAAACTGACTGCGCAATCATACCTTTAATAAAATGAATTTTATACATTTTAAATACAGCTTAAAACTAAACCGTGTGGACTAAGTGACGTCGGAGACTGCTCGACAGTAAATAATTTATCAGTTGTGACAGAATCGTTTACCCGAATTCCCTGACCTCAAAACGATAGGCAATGCGTTCTTTGCCATTTAATGGAAATTAATTGAATTTGATTTAACATAAACAATTCGTGCCTCGGTCAAATTTCAAATGGACACCAAACTAACAATGACATTAATGCACCAAGTCATGTGGGCATGTTTTCAATTCAAACATTTAACTTGAAATGGTTTTTCGATTGGAATATTATGCCCACTTTATTTTTTGATTTTTTATAAATGAAGTGGTTTTTAAATAAAGCAATTTAGTCATTTGCCTTTAACACTAACATATTCATCTATCTAAAAAAAAATTTAAAGTAAAAATAACTACAACCTTGCGTATTTTATATAGCACTTAAATTAATAGTTATTTTTAGTTACTTATACAATATATGTATAATAGTCACTGAAAAAAAATTTAAAGTAAAAATAACTACAACCTTGCGTATTTTATATAGCACTTAAATTAATAGTTATTTTTAGTTACTTATACAATATATGTATAATATTCACTGAGTCTTCTAGGGTCGATTACTTAGACTTTATTGAGTTTTTGACTAAGATTTTAGGTACAACATTCGATTACAAATAATACAAAAATAAGCTTTTATATTTTTTGTAAGTTAGCCTGAGAATTTGAAGATCTTATAACTACTTTCACTTCAGCATCAAGTCTTCTCGGAATTTCAAATCTCAAGCTATAAATATATTTTATTTAAATTATTTTAAATAATTCTTTTGATAATCGTGGCTTTTAATTTACATCTGGCATGCGGCTAAAGTGTGTCTCATATGCTCATCGGCTTAGCCTGGTCGCGAGCCACTTGGCCCACTTACCCACTTGTTCCGACGTGATCCACCTAATCTGCTCTCCAACATCTGTTTATAATTTCAGCCGAGAACGATGAACGAACCTCTGGGCCTATTTGGGATTGCACTTGACTGAACTTTCGCCCGGCGGCGAATGAGCGAGTGAGCGAATGAGCACATTCGCACTGTCACCCACTCACATGGCGAAAAGCTTTAACCAGCTAACCACTTGACTCAAGTGTTTGCTCACTTTGCGGGCTGTCTCCTGCCCGGGAACCTTTCTCCTTTCTCCCACTTTCACCCGCTTTCTCCCTGCCGTTACCGCTTCGGTTTTGCGGTTGCTGCTCTTTTTTTTCGCATATGTTTTGACACGCCTTTTTTGTGTGCCCAGATGTTTTTGTTCTCCAACGATTTTCCTCGTTCTTCTTTGTTTTCTTTTTTTTGCTCCAGCTGCTACCTCCCCTTGGCATTTCCATTGTCTGTCGGCCTTCACTCAGTTTATTTGTACTCATGCATCATAAGGGTTTAATGGATTTGCTTTTGGCCTAGGCAGGGGTGTCTTCCCCGCTGTTTTGCATCATTTACCCACTTTCACACGCCCCCTGAAAGCCAAGGAGCGTGTGGGCCTACGCAATGATTATCATATTACGGCCATTGTGTCTGGAACTTCTCCTTCGGTGGGAAACCACACCTCCACCTCAGCGCCCCGCACTTACCACTTGGCTTTATGACTTTATTTTCGCCTCCCCTTCTTCGCGACGGCAGTTAATACATTTTTATAGACTTGCCAAACTACTTAGCCATCCCACTTTCGGCTTATTTTCCCTCTTCGGGGCTGTCTCTCTATTAGCTTTTCGCGTGCTTTGTCATTGCCGTTAATAGACTTACTTTTCCTCTTGTCCCAGTTTTCGTGCCAAAGTGGCGACAGACCATTAAAGCCAACTGCCCACCTGACCAGCAACTGGGGCCAACGGACTGAAGGCTGGCTGGCCATAAAAATTTGGTCAACGCTGCGTATGCGTAATGCGCGAACACTGCGTATACTTAATATACGTGTGAATAGTTGAAGGTCTGTATAATATTTAATGAGTCAACTTGGGTCGATTTTCAAGGCTTTGAAATGCTCTAGATTTCCAATACAAATAACACTTAAGTAAACCTTTATATTGTGCGTTAGAATCCCTGAAATTTCAACCGTAACTTAACGAAAAACCCTAAATGAAAAGAGAGTGTCTATAAGCTAAAATGCAAAAATATTAATCAAAGGGCAAGTACAAATTAATTTATGAAGCCACCATCTAGTGCGCTTAGCTCGGATTTCGGACTTCTTACTTCGGCCAAAGAGCTCCAAAGCACTTTGTTTGCTCAGAAATTCCGTTTACATGTGCCAAAATTTTTGCAGACTTCAGCAGCATCTGCAGCAGTCAGATGGAGAGGAACAACAATGGACACGAAACTGGCTTCGGTTGGCCATGTACTTGGCTTGTCGTCGTCGGCTGAATCTGAATCTGTCTTTAACACACATCAAAGGCATTATTAACACCGCATACACAAGCAGGGATTCTGAATGATGCCTTCAAGCAGGCTCAGAGGCCAAAAATCCAAAACATGTGTCGTTGTCCTTGTTGTTTTCCATTCCATGGCTGTGTATAAGTATAAGTGGCTCTATGTGCGAGCATATTTATGAGCCACTGTACTATGCCATAGCATATATGCTATAGATGTATATAGCCGGCAGGCACTGTAATACATACGCATGTAAACTGCTTTTGGCGTGCATTAAGTGGTCTTAACTTTCCACACAAGGACATGCTTTTTGTGGTCTTTTAAATTATTTTTTTTTTCGAAGGGAGGTTCGAGTAGTGATGCAAGTACGTCTGTGCAGCCCATAAAATGTATATAGGCCTGGGTGCCCATATAAATCCAAACGCATTTTATTTAAACATTGGTCTTTAATTTGGCGCTCAGAGAAACCTGAGTAAATTTCAGCTACTCATCAAGATATTAAATACAGAAGTTGAACGTAAATAATATTTTTATTTTATTTCATTAAATTTTAATAAACGTAATAAATGTAAATAATTTTCTATTCTTCCAGAATAATATATGTACTATATTTTTATTTACCAATAAATTCTTTTCTCTTTATTTACAGAAAGTTCTCCCAAATAATGGTACCAAATTTAACATGGTTCTTATTTTCGTGTGCTTACCTTACCTTAAATTTGATTGAATTTCCTCCTCCTTGAGTTCCGTAACTTTATGCTCGCCCTCGTTCGAAACACGTAATCCTACCTATTTGGCTTGTCTGGCTCTGGGGCAACTTCAAATTTACAGCTGCCAATTTGGGAGTCAGAACCCGTCTGACCCTTTTTTCTTTTGGCTCATCAATGAACCAATAAAGTATGCTATGCTATCTGGAAAAAAAGGGCTGGCAATTGATGTTTTATTTCCTCGTTATATGTGTGAGCCATACAAATGCAGTTTGGAGGGAATGTTTACCTCTGCATTTGCCAACCTTGTTTGTTCTGCAAAATCAGGTTAACGAAGAGGGATCTCTTTGGGCCAATTGAAATGCGTGTGGAATTTGGTTCAGAAGAGGAGCAGGTTGCAGTTTTCGACAGGCACAATTAGCATCGCCTAGTCTCTAGACTAGGATTCTTGAGGCAGTCAGAGAATTTCCAGTCGGAATGCCAGTCGGCCCCGGGATGACAAAGATGGAACTTGAGCTGCCTGATAAATTGAAATTCGAGCTGAAACGTTCGTTAGTTTTTCATGACACTTTCGCCTCGGATCCTGCGCTTTTCCTCAGCCATCGACGGGCACACTTCAAAGTTCGGCGAGTAATGAAAGTTGCGTGCCTCCTTGTCTGATGTGGTGGCAGTGCGGCGAAGGACGAAAGGACGAGGACGTGACGGCGTCAAGTCGCAAGGCGGTTGCATTCAAATTAAATAGCATTTTGATGAATATTGATTGATTGCCTTCGCCTTGGGGCAAATTAAAAGCGCAAACCGCATCGACAAAGTTTTTATTTGTGCGCCGCAGGCGAATGGTTGGCTAAAAGTTCAGCCTTGAGTTTTGCATCGGGCGGATTTGGTTTGGAATTATTTGCAATTTCAATTCAATTTAAAGCGGACAATTTATTGAACACTCAGTTTAATTTAACAAATTGCAAACAGACAAGAAGAAAGTGAAATTTTTAAGTAGAAGATTATCTAATGATGAAAAATCATTTGTGACTATGTTTCATTAAGATTATCAAAGCGATTTTGGCGAATATCAATGATGTTTTTAGAGAAGTTACAGATAAAATAGTAAATAAATGTTAAATTAAATTTAATTATCAATCGTTAAATAATTTTAGCAATTTTTTATTCGCTTTTTTAATTTACAAAGTAAATCAATTTGTTTGATTTTAATTTTGTAATTTTACCGCTGAAAATTTAGCCGCATAACTTTCATTTCGCGGATATTGCAGTGTGCCTTGTTAAATATGAAAGGACTTCCTGGCGGCGGAGCGAACGTTAAACCATTTTCGTAATGGAGGCTACAAAGTATTGCAGTCCTCGCAGACGACGGAGGACAGAGGACCCACAAGGCAGGGAAGGCAATGTCCTCCGGACGAAACACAATGCAAGCGGCAACCGGAAGTGAGTAAACAAGCGTCAAATAGTGAAAACAGCGGACCAAGTACAATGCAATACCCAGTAGTCCTGGCTCCAGCTCCATCTCCATCCACTCCTCGAGTCCTTTTTCGTGCCTCGGCACGAGAAAACAAATAAATGAAACATTAAACGAGACAAGGAGCAGCACCAAAGGGGAACAAGGAGTGCTCGAGAGGCGGGAGGAGGCAGAGGAGGCGCCGCATAAGGACGAAAAATGAGCACCGAAGACAACAACCGGATATCCTGGAACTTTATAAGGAGCTCCCCGAAAAAAGACGGCAACGGCGACAGCGGCAAGGACAACAAAGTTTATTTTAACTTTTGATTTCCGCCTTTTTCGGTGGAACCCTCGAGTGCATTGGCAAATGATTGCATTGAGTGGCAAAGTTGCGCTTTCAAGAGAATATCGAGTGAGTCGGCTCGGCATTAAAAATGAATTAAACTCATATTGTGAGTAACTCGTAAACAGAATATAGTATAACGATTTCATCTACCTGACTGTCATTTTTATACTCCTTCGAAATCAAAAACTTTTGCCATTCAGTCATTTCAGTCTGGTTTCACTGTAGCTACCAAATTTAAAATGAATCTAGATGGCTGTGGATAGTTCAAAATAGATTTGTCATTTCCTAACTGAGGTTCCCTTCATTATAATTCAGTTGCAAATAGAACAGAGTACGAAGCCCACATATATTTCCTAAACTATATTTTTTACATTTTTTTTTTATAAAAAACAAATTATAAAAAGCAAAAAAAAAAATTGGTTTAAGTTAAAAGTGTTATTAGTCAGTATACACCGAATTTCGGTTTTTTTTTTACATCGGAAACTGTTTTTTATTCGTAGTCTTTAATTTTCAATGGGTATAATCAATTTTGTTTTGTTGACCTAATAAGATATACATTTACGATTATTCTTCCATAGTATTGTTTATATTTGAGCGCCGGATATATTGCAAAAAAGATGGTTCCAATCGGCGAAGAAATAATGAAGTAATAATTGTTCGTTTTTGAGCAGCGGAAAAATTGCCGAAAAGAGGGCTGCATTCGGCGAAGAAATAATGAACTAATAATAATAAAGGGGTACATGACTTCCCAAAAGGTGTAGTATTTTTTGTTTTTCATTTTACCATTCATACCTATATAATAACCTATTTTCTAATAGCATTTATGGTTTGAAGCTGTCCATTTTTCCTATCAGTGACATAAAGTTAAAATCTTTCAATGAAATATAAAGTAAGTTCCTCTTTTCTTTGCCGAACAAATTTTTATACACAATTTTTCATCCGCAGTGTACGACTACTGGGATCGTGGAGTAATACTAAAATCAAAATTTCTGGTTATTGTGTATAATTTGGATTTTAAAATACGAAATTAATAAAGTGTATCTTTGGCCGAATGTAATGTCTTCTATTTTGGCTATGATTCTTGGGGGATATCTTTTATTTTTTAAAATCAGTTTTTGGATGTAGGGAAATTTTTAGTACATTTTATAGCCTTGATACTTGACTATGAATTCACAGCCTACTTGACTACAGAGTTAATTATAAAATTCACCTCGCTGCTTAATTTGCATGAGCACGTGTCACATTGAAATGGACTATTTTTATTTCATGATTTTGAAATTTTAAATTCATATAAATTTAATCAGGTTAGCCTTGATTTCAATGCATGTAATGCCTTCAGAACGCTGGCAATACTCAGTAACATTCAAGTAGTCGCACAATACACAGCTAAGTAAAACATTTTCCTCTGAAACAACTTATTTCCAATCTAGTTCCAAAATGCCGAAGCCCACCAGGATGGCCTCGCACTTGTTCAATATGTAAGATTTGGTTGACATTGACTAAACATAAACCCTAACCATTTTGTGTCAAAGGAAATCCAGTAATTTGTCAGTAATTCTCGAAGATGAGGAATTCGAGCAACTGGAGGAAAGTGATGGGCATAAGAGTGGCTACAGCCTAAACACTAACTTAACGCGGTAAGTAAAACCCTGTTTTCGATTACATTATTTTAAGCAACCATTTCAATAGAACTCAATGTTTAATCTTGGACTACAAACAGTTCAAGGCCGCTCGCACAATTCAGCGCTATTTTCGCGGCTGGATGGTGCGCAATCGTCAGCGAAAACTCAAGGAGTCTGCGATCGTTATTCAGAAATGGTGGCGCCGCTTCCAGGCCCAGAGAAATTTGCTATTTGTGGCCGAAAGGGCATTGCAGTGGGCCATCATGGAGCATTACCATAGGGCTGCCATCCTGATTCAGAAACTCTATCGTGGCTGGTGGTCCCGAAACCACATCTTCGATCTGACCGTTCTCAAGAGCCTGCAGAACACCCTGGCTAAGGACCTTATTCACACCTTGTCCAAGTACTTGCACTCGACCAAGAATTCTGAACTGCTGCCGGGGGTTTACTCCATACGAGATTCGCGGTAAGTTTTAATACTTTATATATACATTTTCTATACTTTATCTCTACTTTCCTCTAGCATTTGCCTGAAATCATTGGAGCAGCTGATGGCAACGTTTGGCTATCGCTATTACAATGCCCAGGCTTCCTACAAAATGAACAAATCTTTGCAGAAGGTGGCTCATGGACGAATAGCCTTTAAGGAAGCTAAATATCTAACTGATATACCATATGCCGGTTTTAATGACCGCGGCTTTTGTGAAAATAAACACTATTCCGCCACACGCCTAAGTACAAAAGAAAATGAACATTTTGAGTTGATTCGCACATTTCTGGAAGGTTCTCGAAAACTGGATATGAAAATCACGGCTCAGATTGAACAAAAAGCCATCATGTTGGCTGAAGAAAATCGTAAGTTTATGTCAAAGTTTGTCCATTTATTTACAAACTCTTTCGATATTCATAGGCTTGAGAAAATTGAAAGAGAAGGACAACAAGAAAAAGAGTTTCGTCAAGCGCATTTTCCTTGAAATGAAAAACTGGCACCATCCAAATGGGGAGCCAATAATTTGCAGCCGCATCTTCAAAAGTACTGAAATGATTGCCGTTTTGGATAATGCGAAGAAGACCCTGGAATCGGTTTTTGGCCAACTGGAGCCATGTGTTTGTCCCACAGCCGAGGACATATCCTACCTCACGAACTCCTAACCTGTTATTCTCAACTTTGTATATTTTCTAAGTCTGAAAGATTTAATTGTATCGCTGGGCAAGATTAAAAAAAATTCCATAATAAACGAAAAAGTTCTTTAAATGTTTATTCGTTGTTTTGTGAGCTTTCCAAGCCTTTCTTCATATGATTATCTCCGTTCTATTTTTATTTATTCCGCACACACAAGCATAAGCAAGTTCAATATTGGCAGCAAATTAAATTTAATGATGTTTGCTGCTTGCAGCCAAAAGCCAAGTAGAAAAAGTAGAGACATGGCAAAAAGAGCCGAGCAGAAATTGCCAACTCTGGTACATATTTGCCAACTGACGCTAATGAACTTGAGCATACAAATGGGGATCGAGGACCGAGGGCCAAGACTTTTGGGCTTTGCCAGAGTTGTGCGGAATAATTTTCCCAAAAGATTTGCTAGACAAGTCGATTGTGTCGCGTCGCTGGCTTTCATTAAAGAGTTTTCGCCACCTCCACCTCTCCTCCCCTCGAAGGCAATAAGATGAAAGGCGGCTGCAGGAAGAAAAATTCGTTGGAAATAAAAGAAAATTGGCTGTGGAGCAGCGAACGTGTTTGCACAAAAAATTTCTTTGCTATTGATTATATGTATTTACACATTACTCTCTCTCTGGTTTTTTCTCGTATGGCAAACGCGTGGGCTGCCATTGTGAGACCACAAAAGTCAACAGTTCTCGGATACATTCCATTTTCTCGATTCCAGGAAGGTCTGTTGGGAATCCGAGTGTAGGAAGGCACTCGAGCTCCACTTGTTTCAAATAAATGAATCAAGTAGGCAGAGGCTTTCGGCTGTCAATCGAATCTCCACCTGACTGTGAGCGGGGCCAATATTATTCAGTTTATTCCTGGAGCCCCAACAAGCAACACCTCAGGAACTGAGCTCTAAATTCTCAGTGTTTTTAGATTGTTTTACAAAATTATCATTTTTTCGGCTAATTTTAAGTTTAAAGTGAAACGTATTTTAAGCTAGAATTAAGGGATTAACAGTGTGTATGATTGGAAAATGGGAAATTCCAATTGTCTCTCTTTTGGGCGAAGGCTCTCTCTCTGGATCGGTAAGAATTCCAACCCTTCCTAAATCTTAAAATATTAAAATATTAATCTGAGTGATTCCTGCTCTACAGACGTGAATTTATTTATACTTTTGACGATATAAATATACTTATAATATTCTACCATCGACTTTAGCTTGGTAAGATCATATTCCTTATTTTAATAGCACCTAACTGAAATGGTTACTGCAGAAATCTCAAATACGACCCCCTGGAATCTTCTTCGATCCCATCTTGACCAACCTACTTGTTTCAAATAAATAAATCAAGTAGGCAGAGGCTTTCGGCTGTCAATCGAATCTCCACCTGACTGTGAGCAGGGCCAATATTATTCAGTTTATTCCTGGAGCCCCAACAAGCAACATCTCAGGAACTGAGCTCTAAATTCTCAGTGTTTTTCGATTGTTTTACAAAATTATCATTTTTTCGGCTAATTTTAAGTTTAAAGTGAAACGTATTTTAAGCTAGAATTAAGGGATTAACAGTGTGTATGATTGGAAAATGGGAAATTCCAATTGTCTCTCTTTTGGGCGAAGGCTCTCTCTCTGGATCGGTAAGAATTCCAACCCTTCCTAAATCTTAAAATATTAAAATATTAATCTGAGTGTTTCCTGCTCTACAGACGTGAATTTTTTATACTTTCGACGACAAAAATATACTTATAATATTCTACCAACGACTTTAGCTTGGTAAGATCATATTCATTATTTTAATAGCCTAACTGAAATGGTTACTGCAGAAATCTCAAATACGACCCCCTGGAATCTTCTTCGATCCCATCTTGACCAACCTGCTTGAGAACATAATTTATGGAAGAACACAAATGAACTGGCTGAAGTGCTCTCAAAATATCAAAATATCTAAGGACTCAGCTGGAGTCTTTGGAAACCTTCTGGAAACCAATCTTGATCAACCTGCTAGAGAATATATTTTATAAAAAAACACATTCGGCTCCAATCTGGCTCCATCTGGATTACAATACAATTTTTGAATTGCAAAAGACTTCTTGGGTATCTTCTTCTCCACATCTGATTCAAATATATTTTATGGAAGAACATCGCTGATTGTACAGGGATCAACCTGCATGAGAAAATAATTGACCACAAAAACACATTTCTTTTATAATACTATATTTGTAAATAATAATAAATTCACACTTTTACACTGAAAATACGTGTTTTGTGGCAAGCCCTTAATATTAACTGAAAATCTGACTGGAATGTCTTCAAGGCGGACAAATAATGGTACATGTTAATTAGGCCGAAAGTGGGTCAGAAAAACAGCAGGGCAAACAAGAGCTAAAAATAATGCTAGTCATGGGCAGCGAAAAAAAAGGAATACGGGGAAAGGGAATGGGAATTAACCCAAATATGCAAATAAATTTGCCAACAAAAATGGAAACAAGTCTGAGCCAAGTTGCACATTAACTTCCGCAGCTCATTAAGTCACTGTCAGCCCCTCGAGGCGGGAAGCTGGCGGGAAATATATATAAATTTATGTGACGCCAACTGGACGACAGGACGACGACCACTGTACAATCGACCAAGAACTTCGCTCCGAGCTGGGAAACAACAAAAAATATGGGAGGTGGGAGGTGTTACAGTCTGCCCTGCGTATTTAGATAAATCAGCAGGGGTCGCAAAAAATTGCTGAAAAGGTTGGAATGAAAATGTCGGCGCTTAAAATGAAAAACCCAGAAAACAAAAATCTGATTCGACCCCGCCCTCTTGGCCTCGAGTTTAATTGGGTCGATTCCCTTATTTTGTTGTTTTTTATTTTTTGGTCTACATAAGAAGCGCCTGGATTTTGTTTTTTTTTTTCCCATGCAAAGGTCATGGACATTCTTAGGGGAGCGGATGGTCAAATGGCAGGCCAAACTAATTAGTGGCCATTTTGTGGGTGCTCCCAGTTTAATTAAATTTTAATATGAACTTAATTGAAATGCAGTTTGGAAAGGGAAAGAAATGTAACGGCTAAATAAATAAATATTTTTATTGAACAAATACTTTTTTATAAAAAACTCTACTCACTTATTTTATATTTTGAATCGCCGGCATTTTGTGGATTTTCCGTTGCTACTCTCTTTGTCTCTACCGTTTTCGCACTAATTTGCAGATTGCACGAAATTAAATTAATTTTCTGGTCTCGTTGTTGTTATTGCCGGTGGCATAATTTTCCGCATGCGGCTATATAATTAAACACACGCGCTGCGAGAAACGACCGACGAATAAACTGAACGAGCACGGGATAAAGATGAATCGGGATTAGAGGAGGAAGTATATATTGCTTGAGTCTAAACACCACTCATATATCACTCATACGTTCTGTAGAACAAAGACCATTCCAATTCGGTATTACAAGTGTTTTTTTCCCTGCTCTTGCAGCCTTGTTCACGACTTTTTGCGCAGTGCAGCTGGCCGGCGTTTGTCTGAGATCCAATTCGTTGCGCGTTATCAATGAAACTGCTGATTTTTCTCGTCATCGTCGCCAGCATCGCCCCAGAAAGGACATTCCTTCGTGGCCACTCGGGTTTTGCCGCTCTCTCTCTCTGTCTTTCTCTCTGGCAGGACCTTTGCTCTCAACTTAACGAAGGTGCCGATGGTCCTCAGAGAGAGAAAGCAAAAGGATATTTAACGGTTCGAATTTGTTTGAATTTGGCATTTTCCACAGCTGTAAAACATGTATTGGAAGATATTCAAATTATAAAATAAAATTTTAACTTCATTTAATTTTGACTACGTTTCATATTATGTCTTACCATTACGATTATAATGAAAGAAATTAAGTTAACATGACATCCTGGATTTTGGGACTTGCGACACTTACTGTTAATAATATGGGGAAATATTTTAAACAAATATTTGAATCTAACGGCTTTTTAAAAGTATGCTCTGCAGAAAATATTAAATGTAAGAAATTATAAAATAAATTTATTTTTTTCATTAAATAAAAAAAAATGTTCAATAAAAATCCTTATTTTTAAGAAACAATTTAAAAATAGATTTAAGTCTATGAACTAACATAATCCTTTTAATAAAATATCTTTTTTAATTTACAATTAGTATTAACGTATTTCGATTGATAATATTTATTTTCATACATTTTCCCCAGTAGATTAATTTCGCATGCAAACTTAATCATTGGGTGAGGTTCAATTAATTACCATCAATTAGGAATAATGCATTTAACGCTTAATAACCAGTCAAGGAATTAGTATAAGCCCCCTATCAGTGTTACCTCCTTACATGAGAATTATCGCATTACACCAACCTTTTCGCAGGGTTTTAAGATGCTTCAATATGTTTCGCTTTATGCCACATAACCCCATCCCCAGCCATCTACTTAAAGCACAGAAAATCTTTTATGACACGTTATTAGTTGGCCCTGAGCAAGGGGAAAGCCGCGAATTGCGCGCCGCTGAGGGAGATATATACATACATATTTTTATATATACAAAATGTGGAAGGAGTAGCGACTCAGACGACGAGCTTTAATATGCTTAATGTAATTATGAGAATCGCATAGAAGGGCACCGCATCCCTGCATACAAATGAAAGCGTAATTCGCAACAACGAAGGTGGGTGTCAGGTTGTAAAAAATGCTGAGGGACTTCCGTACCGGGGGCTGTCATAAAAACATGTACAATATATGTATGCAATACAGAGATTTTTTATTGTTGCGCGATAAAAAAAGGAAAGCATTTTAAAGTCGGTCAATTAATTACAAAAATGACGAAATGGTCACTACACTTCTTATATATTTTTTAAGACTTTCTGGTGTATAAATAGAATGCCTTTAAGTGCAGATTTAACACTCATTGCTTTAAGTAGCCCTCGGTTAATTGTTTTGACAATTCCTAAAATCCATTTGTGCATTTTATCTTATTTTGTATTTACCATTCTGCCAAGGTGCACCTCCCGAAATAGCACCTGAGCCATCTTAAGAACGGTAAAAACAAAATAAACCGACCCTAGATCAGGAGATTCTACTTATATGTACATTATGCAAACATATTTATTCGTTCGCTACGAATTTCTCAGCGAAACTGACTTTGCGGCTAATGCAGATGGCAGGCGAAGCGAAGCGTAAAATGCTTTGTAAATTATTATGCCAAGTCTGGAAAATGGGCTGGGTGCTTAGACCCCCCGCCCCACATATATAAACATTTTTCCAGAGATAAACAAAGTATTTACGCAGTGGGACGGCATGTGTCGTGTCATAAATTTCAATTGACTTATGAATATGGAGGGGAATCTGCTTTTTCCCATGGAAAGTTTTTAGCGCCAACACGTGCCAAAAAGCCGATGAATATTGTTTGAATTTACTTGCCATATTACTAATTCTCGGCGGTCTTAGAAAAAAGAAAATTTATTTAAGAATACACATAAATTGTAAAATTAAATTTTTAAAGCAAAAATACTTTTATTCCTCAGCAACTTCTCCATGGATATATTTATGCGTTTGTCAAATCTCTTGCCGAAAACAATTCACAAACTTTCAGCCCCGGCCTATGCATTATTTTTATGTGGAAAATTTGAGAACAGCCTAAGCACTTAATGTGCCCCGCAGCTCGATGAGCAGGGAAAACTGCTTGGCCAGGACCTTCACACGCTGCCACACAGGCAGTAACGCTCTGGCCCAGAGCACCCCAAAGGATATTAACAATAATCTAACCAAATTAACCCAAAGCACTAAAGTGTAAGTGACATTAAGTTAATTTTCGTGTGCGCCAGCGAAAGAATAACCGAGATGAAAAACAAAAGAAGTGGCAAATAGGGGGGAAACTTACGTTTTATTTTACGTATTTTGTGCTTTTTCCTACCACTTTTTTTTGTATTTCTTTTCGTACTTTTTTCTTTTGTCCCTGCTGCTGTTGGTTGCATCAACTGTGCAAAATTTCCCACGAGATCAATCAGCCACAGGCTGGAAAACAAGACTGGCAAGGTGGGTGGTTGCTTTTGGGGCGGGAAAGCCGGCAGGAGGAGCAGATCCTGTCGCTCCTTGTTGTGGTTCTCGTTGCTATTACTGCCTCCCTTCAAGTTTTTCCTTTTGTGTAACTTTGACCTGCTCTGTTCCCTGGTTTATTGTCTGCAAGTAGTAGCAGCTTCCTCCTGAACATATACTTTACTTTCTTTTTTGTTTTCACCTCTTGGCATTGGCCTTTGGAGTGTGCAGCTAATGAAGCGAGAGCTGATGAGGCAACTCGGGTCAGAGGCGTGCGGAGTTCGTTGCAGGGGGGCGGGCTTACCAGCTTTTTGGGCCAAAGGTTGGACGGGAAAATTCATTCCCACCTTAGTTTTCAGCTAGTGCTCCAGGCTATTTTAATACTGCCTTTTAACAGTTCCGTCAGTAATTTAATAATTTAACAACGGATGCCCTTATAACACCTTATAATCATGTGATTAATTCGATTATGGCTACCTGGCGAAAAAAATACATTTTTAATATATATTATTCTGTTT
Source organism: Drosophila lutescens (assembly GCA_037075285.1). Classification (NCBI taxonomy): domain Eukaryota; kingdom Metazoa; phylum Arthropoda; class Insecta; order Diptera; family Drosophilidae; genus Drosophila; species Drosophila lutescens. Next base: position 179,403 of record JBAMCF010000625.1, read on the forward strand.
TATTTATTTATTAAATGTATAAAATCTTAGATTATATATTCGTTTTATAAGGCGAATTAATTTTCTCTTGACGCCACCTCTGATTCAAGATCTCATAAAAAACCACCAGGAAGTCGGTCCAAAACCAAAACTTGTCTCTCATTAACAGAAAACACTTCAAAGAGGCGCATAAGTCCCGGAACTGGGCGCTAATTGCCCCAGTGTGTGCGTGTGTGTATTTTTGGTCCTTCGAGCAGGAAAGTCAGGAAAATATGCCGTCGAAAGAAAGCCACTTGATTGATTAATGGATGTCAGGCGCCAGTGTCGAGGTGACAAGTGACCAAGTCAGGCTGTACGGGGATTTCCTACTGCTGCTGCTGCTAAATGATGTGCCAAATTAGACACGGTCCGGAGGGAAATGAGTTCGGCATTGGGGGGCGGAGATGACTCTCGGAGGGTCGGGGTCAGAGGTTACCTCTCCCCCACATTTCGAGCCAAAAGTGTATGCAATAAACCGTCAAAATGGCGTCCGGCAAATGACAATAAAATTGTTTGAAGTTCCATTTCGGTCGTTCGGTGGCTTGTGTTTCGGCACCCTTTCCGGAAACATTTAATTTTCTTGCACAACTTGCACTTCCGTCTACTTTTGCATTTCCGCTGCATTTCGGTGGACGACGACCTGGCCACCGATCCCGGAATGGCCCCCAAAAATGGAGTTCGGGGTCCATTGCGGATGTCCGCGTGGCAATTTTAATGCAATTTTTATGCGCCCGCTTTCGGCTTCCGATTTTTTATTTAACCCCTTTTCAGTCCGTTTTCGGTCCCCTTTTCAGTACCATTTCTTTCCTTCCTCTGCCATTTACTTTTTATCGCATGCCATAATAGCAGTTTGTCTCTCCCTCGACTGCAGTTTGTGGCCAGGGGGAAAGGGAAATGGGAAATGGGAGCCAGGTCCTGCATCCTTTGGAGCGGAAGTCAGGTGTGTTGGGAGCGGAAAAATTCGGTTGTATTTCGGTTTTAGTCTGCTGCTGCTGCTGCCTCGGGTATTAGCTTGTCTAATAGCGTCCTTCATTACAGAGTGAAAAAGAGATTAGTGCTCGACATCGTCATGGTAACAGGAATATGATCCCACAAGATGTAATCTATACTTTTCGGTTGCTTTGGACAGCTAAACAGAAAATACAACAAAATATTGTCTGTGCATAATTTAAGGGTAACAATTTGTTTAACTTGCCCCATTTCGTGCTACTGATTGATCATAACCCATTACTAAGCACTTGTCGCTATGGTGGAAATTTCCCACTCAAAACTTTTAAACAGTTTCCCCGAAAAATAGACCCCCAAAAAAGTGTCATGGAAAATTTTTGCATAAAACCATTTTGCTTGCAGCAACCGCAAGACAATGTTGTAAACTAAGACCGGTTTTCCCCCTTTTCCCTTTTTGCCCAGCTTTTTCCGGAAAGTTGTTGCTGTTCGAGAGCCCAAGAAAATTTCTATAAAAAGGCATAATAGACGTCAGCAAATGTCTGCGACAGCAGCAGCAGAAAACTACAACAAAAGCATCAATAAACAGTGTAAAAGACAGTTGCTGGAATGGAGAGTGTAGAAAAGAGAGGAGGGCATTTCGGGTGACAGGGAGGCAAGAACAATATGCACTTAACAAAATAGGGATTTAAGCTATTTTATTTATGTTTTATTATGTTTTTAATCAATATCTATCTAATCAATTTTTTAATGTGTAAAATTGATTGAAAAATAATAGAACTTAAGAGCCCAGATTTGTTTAAACTTATCCAGGTTCTATGATTTTAGTCCCTTAATTTTAAATGTATTTTTTCCAGTGCGGTCAAAAGGACAACTTTGGACTTGAGGTTGCGGCTGAGCCCTAAAGCTTCCGCTCATATTTTTATCGGGTCTGGGAGGGGCTTTCGGTGGGCGGGGGCTGCGTAAACCATACGTCAAAGATGCTTTATTGAGCGGGACAAACAAAGCCCGAAGGAGAAAGGGGTACCGAGGCCAACAAATTTAAAGTTGTGCGGTTGCCGAACCAGAGGCCTGCCCGATTTCCATCCGCCCCCCAGAATCGAGGGCTGGCCACCGAACAGCTGCCAATGATGCAAACAAACAAAATGCTCCGGGCGGGATTTTAAAAAGCACTTTACGAAGGCCAACAGAAGATCTTGTTGGATGATGGGCGGCCTGCCAGTCGGGTGGGAGAAAGGGGCGTGCCAGTTTGCCGGGGGCCACTATAAGCCGTGAGTGTGTGGTGACAGGGGCGCAACGACAGGGGGTTCTTGGGATGGAAACACAAATTTGCCAAATATTGACAAGCGAATCGTCGTAGCTGGGGCAAAATTTAATAAATCAATATTTTATTAGCTGCAAAATATGCGTGTGCAGATGGCAGAGCAGGGTATTGGCTGGCATGTTGATAAGAAAGCAAGAGGCTGTCAAAAGCTGCTCTATAGCGGCCTTGAAAAACGAAATATTATACTGGGGGGTCACAAAAATCTCCGACGGTTTAAGACTAGCCAAATTATTCAAAGCTTTCCTTTTGGTTGGTTTTAAATCGTCTTACTCACGAACGATATTTGTTTTTAGGTGGTTGAAAGGGATTTCTTCAAAACCCCTGATGATTGTAAGAAGCTAAACTATTAGTAAAATAACTCAATAGGCTTAGGAAATAAACTCAAATTTTTCATCAGAAATTGAAACACCTTATTTATATTAAATTTTTATTGACATTTAGTTTTTGGATAAAACCATCTAATAAAATAATACAATGATGTTGAAGAGTATTTATATATGTATATATTTCTTATTATCATTGTTAAACCAATTAAAAGTGGTTTAAAGGTAAGATTTCTTGCAACATGAATTTAACCAGCTTTTCCTTAGCCAAGTGGCCTGAAAGAGTCGTGAAAATCCTTTCATATCTGGCCTGCAGTTGAGTCGAGAAGTGGTAAAAGTTTCTGGTTTTTGTTTTCTTGTTGTTTTTGGAGCGCTTTACGCACTCGGCAAAAATGCCCAACTGGATGCTCTTTTCATTACTTATTTCTTTATGACGCTAATGTCCTTAATTCGTCAGTGTTAACCTAATTTCGCAGAATGGCAAAAGCGACGCTGGCGGGAACTTGAATGGCAACACGACGACAGGACGAAAGGAAAATAGAAAGAATTATGCCAAGAAAGTTTTCTATTTTGTCGCAGCGGGCAAAAGTTTTGCGGCCAATGCGACGACTCGCCTGAAAGTATACTACGTATCCTGGCCAAGTCCTTTGTGCGACACTCGCAGTCCTCTGTCCTCTGTCGTCGTCCCCCTTTCCTCTGTCCTCTCTCCCTCTCTGTCTCTCTCTTGAAAGAGAGTGTCCTAGTGTGTTTTAGTGCGCATTCCCAAAGGCCATATAAATCATAATAATTTTGCAATGTAGCATTGGCCAAAGAGCATCCGAAGAAGCGCCGGCATATCCTTGTGGCATGTCTTTTATTTGCTACGTGTTGATGTCCTTTTGATGGCTCTTCTCCTGGTCCTCAGCCCCTAGTCTCCAGTTCCCATATCGGCGAAAGCCCCCGGGGGCAAATGACTGCCACACAAAACCGCCGACCGACGGACCGACTTTCCGTCGATGTCCTGCCTGCTTCGTCCTTCTTCAGCTTCTGTTCCAGGATCTTCTGGTTGCGGTCCTCTGCTCCTGTGCGTGCGTGCGTGCCGCCTTGTATTTGTAATTCCGGACGGCATGTCCAGCATAAAAATATACTTAAGTGATTTCTCTTGATTCACTTACATAGATTTGGGTTACATTTCTGCTGGCGCTCCGCATTTCTGGTTCTTCAAAGCAAATAAATAATTTTTATGATGACCCAACCCCAATCTCCCATCCCAACCCGAAAGATCCTTCATTTAATTTCGCTCAAAAGCGTCAAAAGTTAAGCTGTAATCATTTAAATGATTTATGTTGCTTGATTTACCATATCCCTTAGATCTTTTGCTTGGCTTGACATTTCCTCTTTTCCATTTTTTTTGGGGCACTGGGTTGGCATTTCCTTAGAGACTTATACCGCCTTCGTTTCGGGGTTTGGAGGACGCTCTCAATCATAATTTGTTGTGGCGTCGAAGTGATTATAATAGATTTATATGCATATCGCAGGCAAAAGGTGAAATTTAATGCTTTTTTTGGGCTAGCTGTAGGACGAGGGTCATGCGATTGTTTAATTTATGATTTGGCTGTAGGTCAAAGAAGAGATTTCCTTAGTAGAAAATCGTAAATAATGTGGAAGGCTTTTGTGAAGTTATCTCACAATGATTTCAATTAATTTATTGAATTTAAGACGGTTTACGAAGCATAGAATTTTAAATTCGCTTTAAATTTATTAGCTTCTTAAAAGTACTCTACTCTACTCTAGTAATCCTTAATCCTTTGCCAAAGTAAAACAATCAGAAGTAAAAACTGCTTGCTAATTGGATTCCATTTAACTCTGAGAATATTTATGTCCAGGAACCGGCCACAGACTTCCTTCATTAATCTCTTGGGGGAAAAGGGAAAATCACTTTTCGATAAATATTCGAAAATGTGCAACAACTTCTGGCAACAAAAGCCAGCTCAGCGCTTATCCTTGACCTCAGGGAGCTCGAAGTCATTAGGAGATTTTTGCATTGCACACAAAAATTGTTTTAATTGTTATTTACTTTTCCGCTTTCTGCCCCGCGGCAACAGTGCAACATCAGTGCTGGAAAACAACGCTAATGACCAACTTTTGGCAAGCGGCAAACAAAAAATGCATGCCATGCATTTCAGTCTTGATCCTGCTACTCCAGTCCTTTTCCTTCTCCATGCCCCGTTGATGATGTTCTTCTTGTTGCTATTGGCGTAGTTGTAGTCGTCGAAAACACTCAAAACCCATTAGGCAACACTTTATGCTTAGTTTGAAGTTTGAGGGCACAAAAAATAGCAGGGTTGGTTATATTGTAGGCCTCCTTTCTACTCTACACTTTACCCTTGTCTTAGGTAATAACGTTTTTATAAATATTTTAAAATTTATTTTCCAGATTTAACTTTTTAAGATTAAATTCTAGGAGTTTTATATTGAAGTCACAAATAATATTTTTTAATTACTCAAAAAAAACTTGATGCTTTAATCTAAAAATATATTATTAACTGTTTAAAAACACAAGAAAAATTAATTTTTAAATTATGAATTTTTGCAGCATAATATACCCCGATTTTTATACGCACACAAACCAAACGAAATAAAAAGCAAACAAAAAAGAAAAAAAGAAATGAAAAGAAAAGAAACAAACCCGAGGCGACTGCGGGCCAAGTGAGTTTTGCATATTAGCAGAGCGCAGGATAACACTGAGTGGGTCGTCGGTTGGGTTGGCTGGGTTTTCGGGGGCCAAAATATGTTTGCTGGCGCTGTAAAAACGTTGCTCAGTTTTACAAGACCGACAACTTCGAGCACAGCCTACTTAGGAGGCGGGGGGCCAGGGCGCCAGGGGGCGTGGCTGGGTGCATTTAAAATGCAATTGCCATACTCGACTACAGCGCCACCCCCACAATGCAAATGAAGGGGCCACGCCCTCAAGGCCTACGCCCAAACTAAAGTCTCTCCCACGCCCCTAAAAACAACGCAACTTTCTGGGGACGAGGAGCAGCTGCTCCAGGCGATGCGTTTACATTGAAAATTACCCCACTTACAGTGTTGACAGACGAGCCGAAGACGAGCGCGCACACGAGAACCAGATGAAGTGGAAAAAGCTCTGGGTGTTTTGGGATTAAACAGGGCTTTTAAAAGGATCAGCGGTTCGGGATCAGACGCAGATGAGCATCTTATAAGAAGTTATAAGTGCAATAAAGAGTTTACTGGCATTAAAGTTATGGGGGTTCTTCAGAAACAGGTATTTAAAATCACGCAAAATATGTGCCTAAAAGTATGCTACAATATATGATTAACCCAAAAGTAAAAGTCTTTATCACTGCATACTTTTAGGCACACGTTTCCAAATTTTAAAGTGATTTCAAAACCCAGCCTTTTCTTTATTCTGATATTACTATATTTATGGCCTAAGAAAAGAATCTAAATTATATAAATAAATTATCTAAAATAAATAATCTTCATATTTTCGTCAAAAGACAGTCAGACCATCCCTAAATATACTTCCAATTCGGCTCACATTTCGTGGGTTAAGTACTTTGGTCGCACCGCTTTAAGCCGGCCGACATTAACATAAATCGAATGTGCGGCGAGGGACGGGGACTTGACTCCTTTGACACTCGCAAATCACTCAACGCCATGATAGACGCATCCTGCAAACACCACCTTTTCGTCCTTTCCCCGTTTATCCGCAACATCGTTTAACGCAATAGCGCCAACTATAAATTTTAAATTAATTTTGAAGTGCAGCCAGAGCCGTGGATCCGTAGAGCTATAGGACTGCAACTCCGGAACAGTCGGCGCACATTCGGCAAGGGACAACCCATCAAAGTGTGGAGGCAAAGGAGGGGGCGTGGCACTGGGCGGTGGGGCGGCGGAGTGACGACACTCACATGACACGCATTTTATTGCGCGTCAGTCGCCGCAACTGACAGAGAATGGAGCTTTGAGTCAGGTCCTTCGTTTCCGCGGCTGAATCCTTTTTACCCTTCCAAAGGATACTTTAATAAATCCTTCGGGTTCGAACAAAAGATGTCTTTATACTTAAATGTAATACTTTATTACAATTTATGTTAAGAAAAAATAACCTAATTTACTAATTTTGTGTCATTTAATATTAGTGTTTTAAAAATGACTTATGAACCGCTAATAACGCTGGTAAATGTAATGAAAACGTCAATGTTGTATAAATACAAAAAAATAACATTCCTTTTTAGTATAAATATTTACTTATGCATTAAAAATTTTGAAAATTAGATTTTTCTGGTTTTTTACTACCAGAAATTTAAAGGAAGGATATTTAAAGTCTTGGTAACGGAATTTACACATTTTCCTGTTATTTTTTTGGGTCTTTCTCGGATGACGACTCCTGGCTTCTTGAACGCTTTGTTGTCTGTCATTACAAGTGCATAAATTATTGTAACCACATTTGGCGGCGACAGAGAAAAGCATTGGACCGAGTTGGGGAATAAGAAGAAGAAGACGGCGGTGGTGGGGCTGTGGTGGTGCAACTGCTGGTGGTGCAGCTGCCGGTGGCTGAGGCAGTGGTAGTGGTGGCTCCATGGTGGCCATGGCCATTGCAACAGTTGCCAGTTTTCAGTTTTCAGCTGCTGATGCCGCTGATGACATGACAAAATATTTTCCCAACTGACTTTTGTTCAGCCCTCCTCCATCCGCTGGCAGCAAATGTAGCTTTTGACTTTGATGCCATTGCCACGCCAAATGTGTCACCACCCCCGGCTCAAACCACCCACCTCCCACGGCCCCCGTGACCTTTGTGCAGTTGATGTCAGAAGGAGTTACGGATACGTATATACATCCATGCCGGGTGCGTGTGCATCCTCCTCCTGCTTTTTGTGCATTTCATCGTATATTCTATCATTTTCTGCTCGCATGCTTCAGCAAATTTTGGAATTTTCAATTTGTTCAGAAATTTTTGTAACGAAACCCCCATTGTCCTGCCCCCCTCGGCCAAAAATAATAATTCTTACAATAACTATAATTTTGATTTATATTTATAAAATGAACTAATAAATTTCATTAGTTTAACACTTCAAATATTTTATAATTTTAATATTCCATTCCATTATAAAATCACCCAACCAATTATATTGTACATATTTGATATCGGATTACAATGAATAGCTGTCGAACGAGTCAATTAATTTGGTCTGACTTTAGACCTTTGCCCTCCACACAAAACGCCGAAGGAAAATCGCAATCAAAACTCAATTTGCCAAACGCCAAACATTATTTCATACTTATTAAACGAAACCAAGTCCAAACTCAAGTCCAAATTTATTGCTGACCAAGATGGACATAAATATTATTTAGATATGTATTTATTTTAAGCCAAAACTTTGGCAGTTGCAGAAGACATATTTATATTTATATATATGGCCAAGCACTGTCAATAATAAAACGCTTGATAAATGCTTAGAAAATGTGCGCAAAAATGTTTTACATGCGAATTAACGCAATAAATTTGATGCCCGGCAAACAAAGGGAGCACAAGAGAAGATTTGTTGGCCAGCCATTTGTGTGGGCACCGAAAAAGTTTGATTGGAAAAAACATTTGTGATTTATTTGCGCAAACATTTAATAAATTGCCATCGGAATATATTTATTTTATGCGACTTTGCCGGCCGGACTTTGCTCCTCCGCCTGTTAAATCTCCGGTTCTCCAGTGTTGGGCAAATAACTTGATTAAAAAACCGCAAAAACCTATTTGAGGGCCCCTGAACGACCGCAGTTCCTTGCTGCCTTCCCTTTTGGCCACAATGTTATGGCCGCCGCAATCCGATTCAATGTGTAATTTAACACGAAATGGAAGGCGATTGGCAGGAATGCCCGTGTGTGTGCGGCGAGTCTGCATTGACCAGGTCCGACCCAGGCCCAGTTGCCACCCACCTTGGACCGCCCACTTGAACCGCACACCTGCCTTTCCCATTTTCCCAATGGCGTTCCGGTTGAGGTGCCCGGCGTGTCCATCAGTGGCCTTCTCGGGTTACCCGAAATCTCAGGCTGCCCATCCAGCCAGCCAGCAACATTTCCGGGTCACTTTATTGCTGTTGCCGGAGTTTACGGGCCAAAATCACATAATCCCAGGGGATTTGTCTTAGCGAATGGCGCGCATAGAATTTGTTTAGGTGTGGCCAAGGGACTTACGAATATTTCCATTGAACCGAATCTATTTTGGAACTGCATTTTATTTATATTTGGCGCTGAATGGAATTTAATTTCATGTTTTATCAAAATATCAATAGAATTAGCTGTCTAAAAGTATGCAACAATATTTTTTCAACTCAAAATTGATATGAATTCATACAGGAAGAAGACTATCCTCTATTTACTGCCTACTTTTGAACACCGATTTTTCATTTTTAAAGCGACGTGAAAGACCTAGTTTTTTCTTTATTTTTAAATTATTTTAGTTTTTAACAAGAAATATATGATGGCATATTTAAATCCATTTCTGATTAAAGGAATTTACACCATTCAATTAATTATTTAATTTCTTGTGGTGATTCTTAAACGAATGTAGTTTCCTGTTCTCACTTTTTGTGTGACCAGAGACCAAGTAAAATCTCAATCTGAAACCTTGGAATGGTGGTCACATTTCCTGCAGACATTTTCGATTAAAATGCGTTGCATACTTTTATGCGCATATTCGCACAATCACTCACTCACTCGCACACACACACACACACAGACAAACAGAGGGATCTCCATCAAGGACTTCAGAGGCACAAATAATTAAGTTTTTCTCTAACTTTTTTCGGTATACTCTGGCTGTTCTGGTTCTGGTTGTCTCTGTGATCCTGCTCCTCGACACGTAACTTTCAATGGGTAAAAACTTTTTGCATTTTATGTCCTGCACACATACAAGCAGACAGGAACAGGAACACACCCACAGACAAAGAGCGGTGCATAAAATGTTTGTAAGTGACGTTGAAATTGAGACACTTGTCGCTTAATTGTTTTTCGAGTTTCCACACATAAAAAAGGGGGAAGGGGAAGGGGAAGGCAGCCTCCGTTCCTTTGTCCTTTTTTGTTGGCTGCTGAGACGTGCCGGGAAATTGAAAAGGGATTTGCCTTTTGCCTTTTTTAGGGGGAGTCGTTTACGCTCCTCAGTTCCGTACCCCCATTCTGTACTTTCCGGGATCTCTGTTCTGTTTGCACGACTTCTTAGACCATCGTTTCTGGGTGGGCGTTGCATTCGCCTGTGGTTACTTGTCTGCAGATTATTTTAAGTAATTATCAAGCGATTTGCGTAAAGGTCTTAAGTGTCCTCAACTTCTGAAGAGGTCTCTGATGACGATGACGATGAGGACGGGGTTGCCGATGAGCGGAGCTGGGCGTGAATTAAACATGTAAATTTAAACAGCCAAGTGGAAGACAGTTGCATGTAATTGCGGTGGCATAGTGCCAGGGCAAAGGAGGAACAACTTTTATATTCTGCAGCCATGAAAGGACGCAATTAAATTGCAGTTAGAAAATGTTTTTGTCCCATCTTGAGTGCCAAGTGACTCAGGGTTCCCCGTGACCTCATTATCCAGTGTTGATTGCCTATTAGTACTTGGTAGCGGGCTTCAAAAACTATAAAATAAAAGGAAAATACCAATCCCTGACTAGTGCGTTTATAACTATATTTTATCTCATAAAAAATAAGGATATTCCATATGATAAATATATATACATATATCAATATCGTGTTTCTAAATTAGCCAGTTAAATTGGAATTCCCAATTTTTATTATTTAATAAATACCTTTTTTATAAAATAAAAGTATTGCACCTCAGGATACAGAACATAAAGCGTCCACTCTTATACAAGTTAAAAGCGGAACCGTGACAAACTGTGAGGTGAGGACATTTCACAGTCACGAGTGCTGATGGCTTTACGATCTACGGTCGGTTAGCTTACCTAACCTAAACACAGAACATTTAATACAATTTATTGTGGTGCATGGAGTCTATTTCATTGTGGGGAAGGGGAAGGGCGACTGACTGAGTGACTGTCAAGCTGTGGCATCTCCAGTGCCTGATGTTATATAACTTATTACGAGCATAATTAACACTAAATTCCCCAAACGGCAACGGACAACTGTCATCTGCAAAATCGTTTGCGGTAAGGAGCCGGAGCAAAGTTCGCATGCCAACTGGCTGTCCCTGTTTTTGCTCCATGTCATGTGGCAGGATTCGGCTAGCAAGGGTCCTCCTCCTCTAGGACTTGTGCTGACTTATGCGCTGCGTCGTGCTGCAGCAAATTATAAAGTGTTTGCCCTGCCGCATTTTCCACACATCGCACAAGTCACATGTCCTGCAGGCCTTTCGGGTTCGCCATAAGACGATGGGTCCTGCTGCATTAATTTTCTGTTTCGTAATCAAATTAGCAAAGCCAAGATGAATTGAGGTCACATCTTGCAGATGCAATAGCCATAGAGCACTCATCCAAAGAATCTTTTAAGAGGCATAATTATAATTGTAAGGGTAAGTAAGTAAGTAAGTTGAAATTGTATATTTGTTAGTGAATATTTAAAATTTGTGACTAATATTATTTGAGGAAAGTCTTTTGATATCTAAATAAAATTATTCCTCCCAAACACTTAAGATCTCACTTAAGATACTACAAACATTCGGGCAATAGCAACTAATTTAGTAAGCTAGATAATATTCAATTTAACATGGCAACCTTGTTGATTATGAACATTAATCGGGGCTACCACAAGCGATTGTGCTGCTCTCCACTCATCCCCAATATTACTCAGACTCCCGAGGATATCCTGGCTTTGATGGACCATTTCGAACCGCAGAGGCAAACAAACACACTAATTGAAGGGAGGAATCTGCAGGAGTCGGCTCTTTCTTCGCTGGAATCGTTGCAGAACCCCACAAATTCCCCAGTTCCCCAATCAATGCAACATTGCTGGAGGAGGGGGGAGAAGCCCAAATTTCATATATATCACCCACTGCCGCACACATGCAATCGAGTTTTGAGTTACACAGCCGCACATAGACAAGCAGTCTGTCCAGTTGAGTCATCAGGATTCGAAGGGACGGGGAGCTACACACACGACTACCGTTTTGGCCAAGACACTGGCTTGGGAAGTTCGAACCAAGTGCCTGTGGGTGAGCCGTCTGACGTTTATGATTGCAGCAAACAAAGGCTTCGATGACTGCACTTGAAATTGATAATTACGTCGGGCAATATTTGTCGATTGTCGCTGCAGAGGCCTTTGAATCGCATCCGAATCGAGCTGCTTCATTGATTACTCATTAAACTGTCGCCTTGAATCAGAAAATTCATCATCATTTCGGAAGAGAGCAATAATAGCCCATGATTCTTCAAAGGGTGTTTTGAAACAGAACCGAAATTGAATGTGTCACCCAAACATAATTAAGGTGCAAATGAAAGCTCCGCCGAAAACCATTCGTTTTCCAAAATAATGTATTAAAGGCTTACGGAATATGCTTTCCAATTTGTAGAACTTTGCACAGACTGTATTCAGAAGGGGAAAAGTTGACTACAACCTATCTCTGTTATCAGGCAATACTCCACCATGTTGTTTGTCCAATGGAAAAGTTTTCAATATGCAAAAGCTTCTGTAGCACTCTCAACCTTCTTTCATTCTTTTCCCCCCTCTATATCGGCCCGAGTATGGCAAGGTGTTTTATGCGGAAAAATATTTTCATATATAAAAGTTTTATGGCAAGAACAACACAAGCTCGAGGTACAAGCAAAAACTAGGTGTCCTTGGCTGAGTTTTGTCACTTATGGCATAGTTACTTGGACAAAAACTTAACGCAATGTTGGTAAGTTTATGCGAATTAAATGCGGCAACTGGGGGAAAAAGAGAATTTAGGATGTATTTTCGGACTCTGCTAAAAGTTGTCGGAAAAACTAATGAAATTGCCAATTATCTCGAAGGATAACTATTTAAGTGTTCCACTTTTAGCATTACTCTTGATTGAAAGAGGTGTTTTCTATCTATAAAATAAATACAATGATATTATAATTTTAGTGCAACTTAAGCAGTCTAATCCCTAACATCTCAAGGACAGAAAGGAGAAAAAAATGCATGACAGTTGGTTAGCCATTTGGCTAGTACCACGCACCACTTCCCCTTTCGCTGCGAGCCGCGTTGTTAACTGAAACTAAACAGTACAAACACGACTGTCAACAACTGCAACATTTACCGCATGTCCACGTCCAGCTCGGCGCTGGGTGACAGGACATGTTGTGGCTGCTGGGGCTACCGCACAGGCTGCCCCGATTTCCACCCCCTCTCCCACTCCAATGGGTCCACATGTGAGTGTCCATATGGTCATCGGGGTCCACCCAACTACTGCCACTTTACGCCTGGAACGAGGACATTGCTTAATTGGTCAAACGCATTTTAGAAGCGCTACTATTACGTTTCGCTGCAGAGTGCTTAAATAAAGGTGAGGTAATGGGTCCATAGACCAAGCAAAAGGAGTAACAACATACATTTTTACCAATTAAAATTATTTAAAATATTAATTTAAATAAATTATCTTCTTTAACAGATTTATAATAAGTATAACTTGAAAGGTCTGAAGAATTCGCGCCACAAATTGTGCGTGATATGTAAACCATTCTTTTGTTATAAGTCTTTAACGATCAATTCCCCGTTATAAATTACAGACCATAAATTAGTTTTCTCTTCAGTGGCAACGAGGTCACGATTTCAAAAATCCTGCAATATGACAGCTTGGCACTTTTTTAAGCATGCCTTATTTGGTTCACGTTCTTGGGTAACTTTATCGCAAATACTTTCATGAAAATAGCCATGAGCCCCGCTGGCCAACTCTTCTGGCCATTCTTTTGGCTTTCCTCTGACAGCTGGCCACGCCCTCGCCACTGACATGTTCCACTTGCCAAATATATAGATATTTTATATATATGTGCACCTACTCATCCGAGCACCTCTCATCGCCGATACGCCTTCGGCCAATTCATAAATTAGACTTTGCATGCAATTTCGAGTGATTTCCCATCTCCCCCAACCCCTTCCCCTCCGGCCATAGCCATGCTATCTATATGTTTTCGACGGTGCGGTGTCCGTTCTGCCGCATTGAACATGCAATTTATGAGAGCACAAATTTTATTTGAATTACAAAAAATAAAACCGAAAATGGCGGAAAGAAATCAAATATGTTTTTACCAATTTCTGGACGATTATCAAGAAAAATAGTGCAAAAAAAGCGAACGCTTGGCCCAATTTAAACATTTTCTCTTTGCCGCTACTCGCACAAATAAATTCAATAATTTATTGCCCAAAAATAGCTTGCTGTACCCGCGATAACAGCTGCGGCAAATATTTAATCAAAATACTGTGTACAATTTAAAGTGGACCGAAAAAAGAGGGAAACAAGGGTTCGACAAAAAAGCAAAACAAAAAGTGAGTCCCTCGGGGCGAAATGTGAACTGTATTATCACCTCAAATGTGTGTAATAAAGTGCCGAGGAGGCCTCTGACACAAAGCAGCTCGTCTCCCCCCTTCGATTGCCAACATGAAGCGAAGGGTAGCATATGACAATGGGGAGCTCCTCGAACCCAGTCTCCAATCCCGACCAGAACAATGAAGTTATCATTGTGCGCCAGACAAGCCAACAGACAGCGATTGGGGAGCGGCGGGCACATGGGCAAATAAATAAATTACCCCTGGGCTGGAAAGTCAGCTGCTTAGTCTGGGTGGATAGATGTAATAAGCGGTATAATAGAAGAAAAAAATGTAAACCTATAGAGATCATTCGAATAAAATATTGTTTTGTATTTTAGAAAATGATTATTTTTTTGTTTATTTCATCAATGATTTTATGATACCCAATTAACAGAACCATAGAAACAGAAGGCTTTGGAAGCTAAAATACATTTCATTCGCAGTTGTCATTCTACTTTAAATTAAAAATCAGAAAATTTTATCATTTTACTCAATCATAAAATAGAGGATAAAGAATCGAATCATGTCCAAGCCCACAAGCCTAAAGGACGCCCTGGCCAAGTGGGAGGAGCGCAATAAGCAGCCGGCCAACATGGCCACAGAAATTGGTCTGCAGTTCCAGTATCCACCGATCGAGAAAATGGATCCGATCCTCAACAGTCTGACCGAGTGCCAGAAGCTCAGCTTATCCTCGAATATGATCGAGAAGATCAGCGGCATATCGGGAATGAAGAACCTGAAGGTCTTGAGCCTGGCTCGCAATAATCTGAAGACCCTCAACGGCATCGAACCACTGGCCGATACCCTGGAGGAGCTGTGGGTGAGCTACAACAACATCGAGAAGATCAAGCCCATCGAGGTGATGAAGGCCCTGCGGGTGTTCTACATATCCAATAACGTGATCAAGGACTGGGCCGAGGTTATGCGCATCGGCATTCCGCCGAATCTCTCGGATATCACGTTCGTGGGCAATCCCTTGAACGAGAGCATGGAGCCGGCTGTCTTCACCGCCGAGGCAGTGCGTCGTCTGCCCAATCTGAAGAAGCTCGACGGGGAGCCAGTCATTCGCTAGGTTTTGTTTTGTTCTGAATAAAAAGGGGAACCAAAAGTCGAACAGAACACATAGCCTTTGACCTTAGTTCCGTAGTTCGACTAAATCACAGCCATACAAGGCTGGAATCAGGAATTCCTCCGACAGCCAACTGTTCTCGTATGTGATAGGCATTTGTGCAGAAAACATTTTTCCATTGAATTTTCTTATTTTTCGCTTTGGCAGGCTTTCCAATTTTCAATGCGTTCCGGCTGCTGCTGATGAGCTCCATTGTTTTGCCTGACTCATGTTGCCCCCGAACTCCTAACCTAAACTCAAACCTCTGCCCATTGGAAAATGAATTTTTCTTCGAGAGTCATAGATACTCTGACCTAAATCGGAGTTCTGATTTGTGCCTTCTCTTAACTTTTTTATAGGGCTCTATTAAAATGTAATATTTTAATAAATTTTTAAATTTATCAAAAAATCGCTTAAGTTTAAGTTTAAATTGTTCTCATATCCTAGAAGAGCATTTCAAACTTCATATTTTTCGCCTGTTTTTCCGTCTATTGTTTTTTTTTTGTGTTTTCTAAGACGAACAAGTTCGAGCTCGTGTTTTGCGTCTACAACATTGTTTGAATATTTTCGACTTGTGAAGTAATGAGCTCCGCCCTTTCTTCTACAGGAGGCGTGGTGCTTTCCCAGAGAATGTTGTGGATTTTTAAATGAAAGTTAAAGGAGCTTGTAGAATATTTTGTAATAAATTCCATTGCAATCTGCTGTCTAAGTAAATAATTAAGAACACTGGATTTATTTCAATCAACAGCAAATAATCCATCAACAAACAACAATACATTTTTAATGCTGTAACATAGGCCAATGGGAAAATCAAGAAAAAGTGAAAACAATTGAAGCTTGAAGAGATCCATAAGCTCGCCACATGGTATTTGTTTTCTGTGCATAAATAATCAACAAAGTCAATGGATGGGGATGGCGGCCAGTCATAGATTTTTGGCAAACAGGCAGCTAAACTAAATATACGAGAATGTGAATTTGCTGTCTGCCAAACCGAGAGACACCAGATAAAAACGATGAATAAAATCATAAAAACGGCAGCCAAATTCCAGCCAAACCCTAAGCAAACCAATGCAAACCAAACCAATTGCCAGACACGAAAGTTTAATGATACTTTTATGTCTTTTCGATTTAACAACTTCTCTATTATGGCTGTTCTTGCTGCTGCTGCTGTTGTTATTTGATAAACAATAATATTAATGTAAACATGAAGGCCGTCCATAGTTCGACATTTTGGCAGACAAACAGCAAACGAGACAATTGTACAATTGGATGCACACAAAAATATTTTCTGGCAGCCAGACTCCTCGCTTGGCTGATTAGGCAAACAAAATCGAAATAAAAACTTGTTAAAGTGCTTGTAGAAAACTTGTATAAATTACAATTCAACATTTCGGGTTTGCGGTAAATTAGATACAAATTTGTGGCATTCTAAATGCATTTTATTTTTATTTTTATTTATTTTTTATACTATGTAAATTTTATTTATTCACGCCAATTTACTTCTGTCATTTAAAAATTTTATTTTTAAGGCTACCCATTTAACCTTATTAGGCTTAACCAGTAAAATGTCTAAAATCATTTATATAGGTGTCTAAAAGTGTGCAGTGAAATTATCAATGTCGTTTGAGATTTTAAAGCTCGCATATAATTATTTAAAAAAATAAGAAACTAAAGCATTAAAATTCCCAAACGGTATTTGAACTTCCTAGACCATCCATAAAATCACCTCTTCTTCATCTTATTAATGTTTATAAATGCGACTTTAAAGATTTAAAAAGCGTTGCCCCCTCTTCTGATTGAAAAATACAATGGCGGCGATCTTAATGCCAAATGCCGAAACGAAACACTTTGTGGGTGTGTTTGCGAGGGCTTATACAAAATTTACGTTACAAGTTTGTGCGGCCAGCTCTGGCCGTGTTGTTTTCTGGTCGTTGGCAACTCTGGCAATGACAACACCGAACCGAACTACAACACTCTCTTCCCAGAACAATCCCGCCAGGATATGTATGTTAGTGTGGCCTGTAGGTGGTGGGGGCGGTGGGCTGTGGATAGGGTGTGCGAAACTTGGAGTGGTTTTTGCGCTGTGGTTGCGCAATCGTCTGTGTTTGTGCTTCTGGGCCCGGTTTTATTTTTCACATTTTTGCACTTGCTGTGGTCAAGGGTTGTGTCGGTGTTGCCAAAGTGTTGCCATATATTCTAAATATGTTGGTTCGCCCTTGTTGGCCAGTTGCGGCGGCAGCTCGTAAGAGTGGCCAAAACGACAGTTAAACGCAAAACGGTCGAAAAGGCCACTTGGCAAACTAAACGCGTGATTTATGCCCCAACGTTGATAAGAGACAGCAGGAGAGAGAAAGCGCCGAGAGTTAACAGGAGGCCGAGCAGGTGAAAAAGTGAAAAAAAGGTATTTTTTCAAAATACATGGTCAGTGAGATATTTAAACAAATGTAAAACCAGGATTTAATAATTTAATAAATCAAAAATTAACAAATTGAAAATAAATTTTAGATATCTTTGGAATAGATTTCCTAAAAGTATTATTTTTAATAATAATAAAATTCCGATTTTTAAATTTTGTAAATTTATTAAAATTTACATTTTAAAAATCTACCAAATAAAATACATCAAAATTAAAACGAAAATCTTTATTTTTGGGTAAGTAAAAGATTTAGTTCGTACCACATTTTTAGTTGAAAAATAATAAAACTATTATATTTCACTGGCAGTGTTACAAAATCCTTGCTTTTTCTTACCAAGCTCCTTATTTTCTGCTCTCTGAGGACTATACATTTACTTAGAGGTCTTTTTGTATCTTTAAGACACTTTAAGCTCGCCCATTCTCTCATGTGAGACGGTTGCTCTCCCAAAGATTCGCATTCACATCTTGTGCCTGTCAAAGGAGCATAAATCTATTCAAAGTCTTTACGAAAAATCCAGACAAATGCCAGAGATTACAAAAAGATTTCGGCCCACATGATGCATGGGGCCTCGGGCAACGGGAGTGGTGGAGGTGAAGGTCCTCGTGGCGAGGATCCATGTGTGTGCCGGTCTATCTGGCACCACAAATGTAACCGAGCGACGCACACAAAAACAATTAAAGCCTGATTAATAGTTGCAGCCCACATCCGCCAGCCGTTCCACCTTTCGCCAAGTTCTCTTGGCCCGAAATCCCGTCCACATCCACATCCTTCTCAGCCTGCCGCTGAGGCTGAGTTATGACTTTTGCTGGCTGTTTAGCATACTTTTAGGCTTCAGACATTGTTCCCCAACGCACATGGGTGTGAGTACGAGTGCGAGTGCGTATGAGTGTGGGCCTCGCTCGCGCATAAGTCAAATTGTTGTTAATTTCACAATGTTAACCCTTAAACCAAAATAGCAGCAGAGACATAACATAAATTCATTTGCATCCGCCCCAGGGCCCCACGCCACCCCCTCCTCGCTCGCCCCTCGTCCCCTTGCCACATTGTATAAATCATTAAATTTTAATGCTTCCCAGGAGATCAATGAACATGACCGCAAATTATACTGAAGCGTGCTTTCAGGCGCATAAAAAGATTTCCCTGCATAAAATGCATTTAATGCAAACAAAAAAAAAAGCAATCATAAAAACTTTCTGGTTTGAAGTTGCAGTTTGTGCGGGTGTCTGTCTGCCTGCCTGTCTCTCCAGCAGGCAAAAAAAGGCAAACATGGTAATGATATTGCATCGGATGACTGACTGTCTAGACTTTAAATGTGTTGAGACAGGCGGCAATTTAATGGGGAATGCAGAATATTTTTTACGATAGAGGTTTCAGTTAACTGGTTAAATATATTGAATACTTTTTGTGGAGGCAATACGCAATGCAAATAAATCACTTGTTAGGGTGTCTAAAAGTATGCAACAATATATTTTGAAGACCGATAATTTCACTTTTTTACTGCATACTTTTAGGCACCTATATAAGTGGTTTTAAAAATTCCCCGAATGCATTGTGCAATTTAAATTGAAATTAAGATACTTTTTTGTTAGCAACGTTCTTAAAATTGCAGTTATGGCGACTTCCTACTGCAAATGGCAGTGTAAACTGCACTTCCGGCGCCTTAAAGCATGCAGCACAAGATGGAACATGGCAGGAACAAACCGAGAGCCTTGCATATGCAAACGCTCACTCGGATAGTAAATCAAAAAGTTCTCTAGTGCGAAATAGGGGCGAGCAAGCCCTCTCGTTCAGCCAGCACTTGTAGATACTCGTACTTATTCCAACGGCATCTGCAGACACGCCCTCTTCGGGGCACTTTTACCAGCGTATTTGACATGAGAAATCATAAACAAGTTGTGCAAACTTCTGTTCGCATACACAAAACTCCATTTTGCAACAGGAAGTCGCACGCACACACACAAGCCACACACAGCCACAAGTACGGACGTAGCTGGAAATGTATAAATTAAAATTTTCGCATCGCGCAGTGGCCACCAAAAAGATGCGGCCCTGCTAAAAAAGACGGGGCATCGCAGCCTGTGGATGCCAAATTTTGCATTCGTCCAAAGTGAAAAGGAGAGACTGTACACTGAGGAGAAAAATAGGAACTTGACTTTTTGAATGATTCAAAATAGTTAGTTTTTCCTTGGCGTAACTGGTCCTTAAAATTCAAGACAACTATTTTCTCCTATTCAAAATAAAATCAATTAATATTTTTCCTACTTGGTATATTTCTCAGTTTAAAATATGGTAGGCAAAGGATGGAAACAGATCTTAATCAGTTTAGGAATAGAGCACAAAAATCGTACTATCTTGGAGATAAATATATAATTTTTACCATAATGTCAACAAAGAAAGTTTATGTTTTCAGGCACTCTGATGCCAAAACTTTAAGTTTTTTTATTATTTTTTGTTTTACTTTAATAATATATTTTCCAGGTCATCAGCTAGCCTTTAGATGCTTTCCATTTGGTGTTTGATTTTTGCTCTAGTCCTTTCGTGTGTCTGCGTATTTTGTTTATGCGTCTTACATAAATAGTTTTTCATATTTAAATATTAAAGTTTTTGCTATGCTGTGCATCATCTTGGGCAGGACTCTGCTGCCCAAGGTCCTTGCCCCGACCGCCTCTTTTCGTATTATGTTTTCCGCATAACAATTAACTTCCGCTTTAAGCCGGGGTCTCACAATCCTTCTGCTTCTGCTGCCGCATGGCGTATGTTTAATTTCCGGCATTGCGTATACGCCTAGTATTCATAAACGGCATTTAATTTCAGGCCATTCTGCATTAATTTCATGAGATTTTCCTGGCTTTCGCAGTCAGTTGTTGTTTGTGCTCTTGTTGCCTTCTTCATCTCTAGCTGGAAATGTTATTAATGCTGTGATTAATTGTCGTGTCTGACGAACAATCCGAAAAGGACAATTTGTTTTCACTGACAACAGACTGTCACCGGGCTGATAAGAGTTTGAAATTCTTCTCGGTCTGCGGCAATTTGATATTCCGGACAAAGGCTCGAGAAATATTTGGATTTGGATTTGGCTCTCGGGGCAACAAAGCAAGCACAGATTAGAGGACGGATCCCAGGACCAAGGCGATTTGGCTCGGCTGACAATTTGCGAATTTGAAATTCTGCAGAGTGCAGACAAACGCCGCCGCTCGCCACACACAAATCTCCAGCAATAACAATCTTTCGGGTTATAAAATTCAATTATGCATATTCCCAGGCACACGTGATGGTCGTACGACTGCAAAGGCATCCTTAACCACTTGTCCATATTGCAATGCAAATTCGGGAATATCTGGATCAGCATTTGTTGGCAATTTTGTTTGCCTTTTCCTCAGCTTGCGGCTTTCTTTCCTCTACTATTAGTGGACAAGCCGTCTGATTGCCCCCGGCCATTGTGAGACCTGCTTAGGTCCTGCACTTGATTTGCTTAGACACTTACCTAAGTAGTTTTCATAACTTGAGCATAGAGCCAAAGGCCATTGGGGGGATAACTTGGTTTTTCTTAAGAGATTTTTATGATTTTGTAGTATAGTAGTAATTTGGGCACCTTTCTAATTATTATCAAAAAATAAATCATTTTATTTCGATACCTTTGCATGTATCTATTATTCTCTTTTAATTAGAATATTTGTAAAACTCTAAATAAAATATATTATTTTTATTTTTTAAATTTTTTATTTTTAAATTTTATCGTAAATCAGACAAGCCCGAATAACACCTACTAAATCAGTTCAATTTCACAGCAGTGCGATGCCATATTTTCTGGCCCCGAGATACTTAACAAATTGTTTTTCTTTCGGACTTCTTTCTCACTGCTCCGTTCCGATTGTTTTTTATTGCCCGCCTTGTCATCTGGTCGCGGGCTGTCGACCGCCTACTTCCTTGTCGCCGGGCTGTTGTGCAACTTCCTGTTTCCGCCCAAGGATCCCCGAAAAACTCTCCTGCTTCCTCTTACGCGCTTCGCTGATGTGTAAATTAATGTCATTTCGGGTGCGATATTTTTCGGGCGTTTTTCTTTTTGGTTTGCCTGCTTTTTTCGGGTTCAGAACTTCCTGCCATTTGCTTCGTGGCCTGATTGAATTTTTATGATGACGCGCTTTGGTTTGCCGCTTTGCATATTGTTTAGCATTCCCTTTTGTTCGGGGAACAAAAAACATAATTAAGGTGATTTTATGCAGACTCCTCCGTATGCCACTCATTATTATCTGTGTTTTCTACTCTTCTGCCGCTTTAATTGTTTTTAATTAATTTTTTATAACCAATGTTGTTGGGTTCGGGTTTGGGGCTCTGTGGCCCGAGGCATTGGCACGTGGTAATTGCGGTAGCGCATATATTTTTTTTCGCCTCTTTTGAGCCTCTTAGGCTGTTCCGGTGATTATTTTTTTCGGTTCATGTTAATTGCGAAACTTTTCTTCCCTCCCCTTAACCAAAAACAAAAAAAATACAGAAAAATGGTAGAGAACTATCATCCGAAAGGCCCTTAACACTTATTCCGATTGTTGTTGCGCACTCGAAAAACAATGAAATGAAATTTGTACACTAAAGTTTTACTGCAGGCGCAAAACAGACACAGAACGTATAGCGTTGGAAAACTCATTTAGTTAGCATAACAAAAGGCCAACTTGGAGTCGGAGCTTCCAGGCGGGGGCCTTAATAACCCACTAGCAAACACACTAATTTGCACTTGAGCCCAATAATGAGTGTGCCGACGAGTGGCTGAGTAGCTGGCTGGATGAGTGGCTGGCTGGATGAGAGATCAGGCCAGGGATTGGATTCCAAGTGGCCAAGTGTTAGGTCTGCTCGGTTCTGTTCTGTTCTGTCTAGAAGTGATGTTCGAGGGCGTGTGTGTGCGAGTGTTTGGACTAATTTCTAATTTAAATGGTGATTTATGCAGCTTGAACGGGGGGCTTTAGCAAGGCCAAGTCGGGTTTACGGCTGCTAACCTGTTGAGCTCCACCCCAACCCTCCTCAACCCCCTGCAACTAATTAAATTTCCACTAAAGCCCGCACCAAAAACAAATCCCTAACCCTTACCCTTCGTCGGTCCCGAACAGATTTTGGGCTTAGCGCACAAAAATTGAAGGTTAATCTCTTCGCTGCGGTTGCTTTCCATTAAATGCCTGTTGGGGCGCAAAAATAAAAATGAGAATTATTACAGGAGGAGCCCGAGTAGGAAAAGAGGTCTCATAATAACCGTAAGCCGTCAGGAATTAGTTGCATTTTCATCATTTTCATTTCGGTTCGCCTTTCACAAATCTCTAGAATGGAATGAAAGCGAAATGTGCTTTGTGGTTGGGTGAAAATGAAAAGGATACGGCTCAGGTCCTCCTGTTTTCCTTCTTTTTTTTATTTTTCTTCCCGCTTCTGCTGCTGCTGGCAGCCAAGATTTTCATGGCTAAATGAGATGGTTTTTGTGGTCGGATGAACTAAGAAATATGCTGATAGGAGGAGCGGAGAGCGGAGAGCTGGCATGAATCTGACAGCTGTTGGCCTGGAAAAGTGGAATGTCAAAGGGCCCACGACGTCCGAGCGGAGTAATGAAAAGGGAAATTTTTGAAAGGCTCCCATGGTTCGGGAATGTGGTTCAGGGTTTCAATTGAAGGCGCTCTGTAAATATTTTAAGGTGGTTATCCCGTGCTGTTCAGGCTTCTATATTGGTTTCCAGTAAAATGCACAAAATTATTAAGTTTTCTATTGGTATAGATGCTTTTGGTTAGTAATATCATTTTTGGTAGAGGCCGAATCACCGAAAAATCATGAAAACTTTGGAACTTAATTCAACACCTAAGAGAATTGGGAAATTTAAAAGCTTCTTCGCTATCTTCACCTTCATTAGGATCCGAAATTTCCGCCTGTCAAAGAAAATGCTCTCTGCCATCAAAGCCCGCCAGGGGCAACCATTTATCCGGAAAATTTTGCTGGCAAGCGCCAAAGAGTATGCTGCACTTTCTTGGGCAACTAAACAAGCTTAACAACTATTTTAATGATAAGTTTCCTATCCTATGCAATACCCAAACAAAGTGCAATTAAAAGTTTTCGAGCAAGTCCAAGAATTTTCCCCGAAAACTATCAGGCTTAAGTTCCCCCTCGCCACCCCCGCCGTCTATTTGGTTAATTAACGCAAATTTAAATATTTATAAATATTTTTGGGGGAGAGCCATGGAGCCAGGGGACGAATGTCGAAGCCATTCGGCCGATTGTTGGTGCGTGCAACCGCCGAGCTCAACCGCTGGAACCATCGAACCACAGCGGTGCAACAGGACATTCGTACAAATGACAGGACATGCGGCCTATCCGATCCGATCCCATCCGATCCGCTCCCTAACTCATTCGGCCTCCTCTGTGTGTGAATGCTTTTGTACTTTGCACTGCAATTTAGCAAATCGATTGGTTTTTCGCTGCCCACCGATGCCAGTGCCGATGCCGACGCCATTCGATTTTTATGGCTTTCAAAAAGCCAGCGGACCCCAACAAATGACCTCCACCTCCACCCACTTCCCAAGCTCCCATCCTGCGGCCAGGACTTGCAACGCAATAAAAAGCGCATGCCACCGCCTACAGAGCCAAAGTCCCGACCATAAAAAATCGCTAAACGGCAATAATAAAGCCGGCTATGGCAATAAAAACGCAGATAAAGTGAATATCTCTGTTGTCGCATTGAAGGTGGAAGTGTCAGTACTCTTCCTTTCGATGAGAAGGGTTTTGTTTATTTTTAAAGAAGAAAATCTACGATGCTTTGGTCGAAAATTGAATTGAAATGGTTTATTTTTGGTTAAAAGCAATAATGACTTGCCAAGTTGGAGATACATTTATTAGGTTATTAAATGCCACCAGGAATTATGTAATGGTATACCTACTTTTAAAATAAATAATTGAGTGAAGATGAACTGGTATTCAAATTCTTGAATATATTTTCTTATTAGCAGATGTCAGATAGATGCAAAAATATTAATGTTTAGAGTTTAAAGGTGAAAGTTTGAATCTAGTCATCCTTTTAAAATCTACGAGAGTTTCGGCTTTAATAGAAGATCAAAAGGTATTAATGTGTTAGGAAGTCCAGGAGCACCAAAAAACGAGAGGTAAGTGGGGGCTGCCTGGCACATTAGTGGTAACCATTTGAAACTAATTTCGCATGAGAAACAGGTACGATGGCACACACGATGGGATTTTCGTTTTTGGTTAGCAAACGACACGCGCAATTATTGCTCGACCATTTTATTTGATTGTGTGTCTGTGGGGCTGGAGCGCAGATACGTGGCTCGAATTTGGCCCGTTTGATCTAAGTCACCTTGGCAATCAAACAAATTGAATTGGGCTCCATTTTTTGCTGTCAAAAGTAAGTTTACTTAAATTTTAATAGCGAACTGCAGATAGTTGGCTAAAGAACTAAGAAAAACGATAGATTACTAAAAAAAAAATTACCGCCTTTTAATAATTATTAAATTTATTATTATTATTATTTAAAATACATTCACTTTTCTGTTAAAAAATGAAACATAATAAAAACCGCCTTTTAATAATTATTAAATATATTATTATTATTATTTAAAATACATTCACTTTTCTGTTAAAAAATGAAACATAATAATTTTGAATTTATATATATATATTATTGATATATATTTTAATATAATACATTAAAAAACTTCCAAAATAAACAAAATACAAATAAAATGTTCAAGTATTGTATTTAATACCCCAAACGAAATCCCTTCTGGAATGGCACTACTTTATTTAAAGCACAGAAAAGTAAAGAGATATGGAGCCTAGGCTGTGCCCCACTTTCCCCATGATATGTGCCACATTGACTAACCCCATTCCTTGGACATTAGACCTAATATTTGCAATTTTCTTGTCCCACATTCGTGGAATGCCGCTTGTGGGCTGCGGGATCATTGTTACTGCTTGGCCCAAATGCACGTAGCGCATTAATCAGCGAAGGAATCTCCTTGTGGCGGCAACAAATTAGTTAAAAGCGAAATGCAAATGTCAAAGCGAGACAGCTGACTTGCCTAATTAGAAGCCAAGTGAAATAAAAATATTACACATACGCCATGTATGCAATTTTTCACTTTTTAATTTGCACTCCTACCCAGGCAAATGCGGTTGTGTTTGTTTGTGTGTGTGTGTTTAGTGTTAGTGTGTGTAGTGGGTGGTTGGCTTGAAAAGCTCGACTCTTGGCTGCATTTCAATTGACATGCCGAACGGCACGAGAGGCTAAAAAATACTGTTGCAGATGTTCTTGTTGCCGTTGTAATGCGCATTCGAAATGAGCACACGCATAAGAATTGAGGCCACACATTAATACACAGCAGAGGCGTAGGCTTAACTTCCCAAAGCCCCCCTTAATTTGCTGAAAATTAATTATAGAAAATTCCTAATTCCATTTAATGTTTTAAAAATTCATAAAAATGTATTGATTTACTTATTCCTTAAACTTTGCTTTTTTATTAAAAATATATAAACCCCTTTCATTTTAAGCTGCGCACGCCCCTGCCACGCCCACACACCCGCCGAGGGCGGAGGAGCGCGAATGTTAATTTAGATGCCTCATCCAAAAACAGCAGCCAAATGCAGATTCAAATGGGCATGCAGAAGCCGCCAGTCCCAAAAGCAGGCGACCATGTCGAGCCACGCCCTCCGGGAGAATCGGGGCCCGAAACTAAAACTGCAAGCCAAGCCAACCACAAAAACCTGCCATGCAGGATGGAGGATGTAGGATGTAGGATGCAGCATGCAGCATGCAGAATGCAGGTCCCCGACAAAAGGCTCGACGCCGCCCCAGCTAACCCATCGTCCTCATCAGGAGCCTCGTCATCGCCAGGATTGCGGCCTGCGCGGCTGTAACTCTTTTCAAATAATAATTAACAATTTATTCCCCAAACAGAACGCACACAGCCCTGCGAAGCTCAGCAAAGCACAGCCGAGTGTGCGAATGGGTCTGTCAGCGTTAGTCATATCATTAGAGGCAACGTGTTGCTGACTTTTTGAGGCCTGCCAGGCTTGAGGGAAATCATGGCATGCACTGCAAGAAACTAAAGAAAAAGGTTTTTTTTTCATTTATCATGTTTTTTTTTTAATATAATATTTACAGTGAAATAATTCCAAATAGTTAATTATAATTATAAAAATTAATAATTATCGATTTCAAGGTAGCATCCAGTGGAAAAAGGAATAAGCAAATGTTTGATATTTTCTTTGCCGTTCTGTATAAAAAGGATAATAATTCAGGCATTTTTAAGTTAGTAAATATTCCTCATTATTAGACAAACTTTAAGGTTCCACAATTTTAGGCAAGGTCAACAAATTGTTGATATAATAAAACAATGTATATAACCAAAAAATTTTAACATTGGAATATCTTAATTCTCCAAACAGAAATAAATTGAATGTTAAAGTATTTATTTTTTTAGGAACTCCAATTTAATCATAAATTCCTAATAGCCTAAACTATAATTCCGAAGTCATATTTTCCTGATCATTTTGTCCATTAGTCTCAGGTCCCTAGAATTACCTTATTGATGAAATAAGGTAGGCACATCCGAGGAAAGAGCATTATGTTATCGAGGTCCTGGCTGTGGTTTCTTTTTCCAGCTATCGCTAGTTGACATTTTGTTCGTAGGCGCTCAGAAGTATGCAACTATATTTGTGTTTTTGCGGTTTCGCTTTTGTATTTGTGCACTGCGCACACACCAGCACACACCAACGCACACATTGACAGCCCGCCATTGAGCGGAGTCAAATGCATGTGCAGAACATTCCACGTCATGTCAAGCGGAAGTGAGTGTCTTTCATTTTGTTTGCCCCTCAGTCGGGGATCTCAGCCCTCAGAAAAGCCAGCCCCCAGAATCTCTGCAGAATCCACCCCCACCCCCCCACCCTTTCATCCTGCCGCTTACTGTTAATTAAAAATGGGCGCCCCGAAAAGGAAGGGGGCGGGGCTGGCAGTAACAGAAGCGCAAGTTGAACGCGTCATATGAGTATTTTAATTAGTTTGCATAATTATGTTCGCTCCCTGGTCCTTGTGCTACCCACACAGGCGCAGGCACACACGCACCCACACATTCACCTATAGGTCCTTGGCGGCCACAACACAAAGTTACGAATTCCTTTTCTTTCTCTCATCGCCGCCCCGAAAAACCTTTTCATCTACCGCGTTTTATGAAGGTTTAACAACTTTTTGATACAAATTTGTATGTTGATGTCTGAGTCCAAGGGCATTGCATTGTACCATTCAGCTTTTCTGTGCACCTAGAGAAAATAGAATTATATTTGAATCAAAAACAAGAGAGAACGCTATAGTCGGGTGCCCCGACAATCAGATACCCGTTACTCAGGTAAAGGGAGTGCGAGGGAGATGGAGATAGAAACTTTGAACACGAATAACTTTTTAACGAATGGTCCGATTTGAAAAATTTCTTCTACATTTCGATAGGTATTGATAAACACAATAAAACTGCATTTTTACTTTTCCGAAATATTGAAATTTTTAAAATCGTATATAAGCGATTGTGGGCGTTAGAGGGGGCGTGGCACCTTTTTAAAATAAACTTGCGCTGCGTAGGAACTCCTAGAATCTGCATGCAAAACGCCAATCTTCTAGCTTTTATAGTTTCCGAGATCTCAGCGTTCATACAGACAGACAGACGGACAGACGGACAGACGGACAGACAGACAGACAGACAGACAGACAGACAGACAGACGGACAGACAGACGGACAGACGGACATGGCTAGATCGACTCGGCTAGTGATCCTGATCAAGAATATATATACTTTATAGGGTCGGAAACGTTTCCTTCTAGCTGTTACATACTTTTGCACGAATACAATATACCCTTTTACTCTACGAGTAACGGGTATAATTAAAAAAATAATTAACTTATTAAATACCTATAGCATAAAAGGAAGTATTTTCATGAGATTCCGATTTTTATTGGGCGATTATAAGAAAAATGAAACTAAATAGAAATATATATTTTTTAATCCATCGTTTTTATTCAATACCTGTTTTTACTATACCTATTTAATCTTTGTGTAGCTGCGTTTTATTCGAAAGTTTATTTATGTTTGCCATATATTTCCTCCCTGCAGTTTACTTTGCCAGCAATGAAGAATTTTTATGGTTTCGGTCTGTTCTGTTCCTTCCATACTTTCCAGCAGTGAATTTGCATGATGCTCCCATAAAATGGAAGGGATCAGCATGCTATTTTTTGTAGGGCTTTATCTTTGTGCAAGGCAGAAGAATATTTACTTGCATCGGAGTACTCTTTGCAGAAAAATGATAATTAAAGAAAACTACAGGAATCAGAAATAAAAGTATTGAAATATAAGGATCTGAATTTTATCTGAAATTAGTTATTAATTTACTGTTTTATCTTGCTGCCATCTTTCGCTCTATTAAGACTTCATAAAATATAAATAGCCGCCCTTATGCCCTGATTTCCGCTTGTAGATAAACAAATTAAGCACACAACTCTCGCTTTAAACGTATTTATCAAACTGCATAAAATTATAAACATTTTGTGTAATCGTCCCAGTGGCATATTAAATATTTCCAATGGCCCGCACTCTTTGTGTTGGCAACAAATATATAGGCTTATTCATGAAAGCATATGCCCTCGGTTTACGCGCGACTTGTCAAAGTAGCCGGCAACCAAAACAATTAAAATATTAAACAATTGACAGCAAACACATAAAATTATTATAAACAGCAGCAGACAAAATGGTAAAAAATATTTTATGAAATACCAAACGAATAGCTGCAAAAACGCTTTGCTTTAACATTTTAGCAATTAACATTCGCAAACAGATTACGCGATAAAATGAGCATAAATAATGCAAGGGAAAAAGGGGTACCAATAATGTTCGTTAAGGGATAGAAAGGGAAAAACCGATTTGTGGAACGGGCTTTTTTTTGCTCTCTGTTTGTGTGTGCCACATAATTAATAGAGCGTAACAAATGACAATAAAATGCCTTTGACAAATTATTCAAATGCGGCTAAAATATTCGGAAAAAACGTTTCGTAAATCCGAAATGGTAAAGACAATTATGAAATGAGTGGAAAAATAATATTTGCTCAAATTAAATATTCATTCAGGCGAAGGGAGGAGATGACAGTCACTGCTGGCCAATCGATAAATAGCAAAATATTTCAGAACTAATTTTCATGTCAGACAGTTTTTTCCCTTCGTAGACAACTCCATGAATATATGTATGCAAGTGATTGATTAAAAAATATTTGAAACAATGTCACGTGTTTTTTTTTTACCCAGCATTTTACATGTAATTAGGTATTACTTATATTTTAATTGATTGTTAAACGAGTTTTGTGGATGCCATTGGTATTTTTATTTAATCAAACAATATTACAAAGAATTTAAATGTACCAAACTTTATTTGTTTCATCAAATTCCGATATCAGAAATTCATTTGATTACCCATTTTTTGGTACTTCAATTCCACAGTCAAGTTGATTGAAAACTGACAAATTGAGGAAAGCGTCAATACCTTGACAACGTAAGAAAATTCATTTTCCCATAGTCATATAGTCAAAAATGAACAACTCACAAGATAAATGAAATATCGACAGTCGAAAAATAGGAAAAAAAAAGTGTATGGGCGATTGTTTCCCCTTATTTTTCGCCGCTGTCAATATTAAATTGTATTGTCATTGAACACCGATGGAGATGGAGGATGTGCCAGGATATGTGTATGTACAAGCCAAACTAGTCAGCCTCTCTGATCTCGATGACGTCGACTCCGATGATGATGATGCGGCGCAATTTCTCAATAACAATTTCAACACCATCAATTTATTGTTGTTTGTCCTTTGGTACAATGTGGTTTTCGTGTTGGAAGCTCGAAGCTTCAGTTGCCATTTGTCAGATCCTTAGGGAACACAATAGAAAATTGATACATGTGCTGGATAACCTCAAATATTTGTCAGTGCTTGCGAAAAATATGTTGATTGGCACGGAACGAGAAAATTGAAAGGTGCTGGCAAATTTATTCGCGTTTTTATAAATTACTTAATAAAAAAAGCTGTCAAGGACATTTTTCAACAATAAAACTGACAATAGTTTCCTGTCTAATTAACAGTACCTTTATTCCCGACGCCAGATGCTTAAGCTTACATATATTTAGCTGTTCCTCAGAAAATCCTGATTCCATCACCTTGGCACATCACGCATAAAAGGTTGCAACTTGCTTGCAGTTTGTTGCAAAGCAACGGGCGATGATGATGAAGAGGTCGACGTGCTGCGATGAACAAGAGTGCAGTTTATGAAGGAGTGGTGGAGGTCCTCCGGGGGAAGGCAGGAAAAGTTGCCACTTTCGAGTTTCACTTTCGTGCCCAAGTGATTTGCGTGAAAGTGGGCGTGTGTGTGCTACCTTGCGGTGCACATAACAGTTAAGTAATGTCTTAAAACTTTAGCCATGAACAAGGTAAAAGTAGGAGCACCCACACCCCCATCCATCCCACCCACAACTCACACACAACAAATGTGCAAATTATGCAGCCTCCGGTAAAGTGCTTCAATGAGTGGGCGTGGCCTAAGCTACTTTCACCGCAAACTTTATTAGTTGGCCTCACCTTTCTGGCTTTCCATTATACGTTTTATGCATCCCGAAAAAAGTTTACCCCCAGCTTGCTGGCTAAAAGTTAATCAATTTTCTAGTTGGCCATCGCACAGTTTAAATATTTAATACTTGTCACATAGTCGAAGGAAATTTTCCAAAGGCACACATACTTTTTTGCCCTCTTCAACTAGCTGTAATTAGCCATCTTAGTACTTCATTATCAGATACTTTCCTTTGGAGTTGCGCTATTCAGAAAAAATATTTGAATACCGAAAAACTTAACTCTTATGTTCGCTTTGACTGAGTAAGAGTTTAGTAATAATGAAAAGTTTATCTTTTTTTTAGTTCATTTAAGGTAGTAAAAGAAAAGCTGAAAATTATCCTTTAATATTTTTTTGGGCAGAGTTTCCAGGATTTTAATATTTAAGGTATTAATAAAGGCCAAAAATATAATATTATAAAGTAAGCATTAAATATTTCTTTCTTACGAGTTAAATATGTAAAAGATAATTACGATCAAAAGAGAAATTTAGTTCTTTTTATCAACAAAAATTCCTCAAGATCACGAGATTCCTGTAGTTGTCCACTTTTCGCTACCCAGGCGTGCGAGAAAAGAGCAAGAAAGTCGCCAAATGGAAAAGAGGAAGCAACTTTTTCTATAAAGCGTGTCCTGTGGCAAATTCCTTTGCGTCCTGCATACACATACAGCAGAAACCCTGGCATAATTGCAGTATTCTCTTTTCTTCAGCTGCCGATTTTTTGCTCCTTTTACGCGTTCCGCTTTCAACGAATTAAATGGCATGAAATTAAAAGTTACTACGAGAAATTTTTGTGCTGCATTTGCAGGAAAACGTGAGAAATTATAAGTACAAAAGCGTGGAAATAAAAAGGAGGAAGCGCGAAAACATGCGAACCGAAAAAAGAAAAAATAAGAAAAATAAAGAAGCTGAAGGTATAGAGTATAAAGTCCGGGAAAGAGCAAAGAAAGGAATGATAAAATATGAAAGTAAGTCTGGCCATGGAAATGGGAAATGGGAAACAGTTGAAAGACAACAGGCAAATCTACTTAAATATCCCAGCGAATAGTAAGCCTTTCCTTGCTGTTTCATTCTTTGTGAATTATTCGTTTGCCCCTTTTTGTGGGGATCCCCTTTTCCCTCTGCTGGGATTCACTTTGTGCCTCGGTTAAGTCCGTTTTGTGTTTTGTTCGCTCTGAGTCCTGAGCCCTGAGTCCTTCGTCCTTCCCCCGAATGGAACATTATGCAAGTTATTTTCGCAACCTTGTGGAAAAATATGAAATCAGCGAAATATATTTATGACTTATTTTGTCCACAGGACAAAGGACCCGCCCACAGAGAAAAGCACAGAAACCACGAAAAGGCCAGGACAAAAGTAAATGAATGTTGGCACAGTATAGCTAAGTAAAACAAGGAACGAGATAAATAACAGAAGATATCTTGTTTATAAGCCCAAGAAGTAAAATTGAAATTAGGTAAGATTTTCGGGATCAACACTACAATTTTGATTATTTGTAAGTATTTTAAGAAAAATTTTAAATTTTACTTATATATTATTTAAATAGATCTCATCTAAAAAATCTTAATATAAACATCGTATATTGCAAAGCAACTAATTTTCATACAAACCCAGGATTATCTTTTTCGTCCTCTTAAAAATTGTGTCAGTTGAAAGTGTTTTCCCAACATTCACTTTTTGGAAAACAAAACGATATCTGCCCATTTTTATTTACGATACTTTTACACTAGATTTTGATACCCTCTTTATTGGCAAGGGGCTTTAATTGAATTAATAGTAACAAAAACACAACAAATATTTTATTGTTAAAAAATTCTATAATTTTGTCTTTAGTTTCCTATTTGTGAATATAATATTTATTATGGATTTTATTATTTTTATGTAAAGGGAATCCAGAAGCGTCATTTTATTTTCCGATTGTTTATTCGGCCCCTTCATGAGTGGGGTGCCTGTAAATAAATTTTTTCAATCATTTACTGATAGACATTTGTTTTTAACCCCCCTCCCTCCCTTCTGTGGTGGTTTTTTGCTGCTTCAGAAGCTGCCATATAGTTTAAAGTGTTGTAAATATTTGTGTTACAACAATGTTTGCACTTGGTTTGAAACTCGCAACCATTTTTTATGAAGCTTTACGCCACTTTTTTCCGTCTCTCTCGTGGATGGAATGATTTAGGTATTTTTCGTAGGTTTATTTATTATTTTATTGCTGGATTGTGACGTGGATTTAGTGGGCGATATTTTGTTTAGCCCGTTAAACAAATATTTGACGAGAAGCGCGCGGCTGAATCGTACAAAAGTAATTGCTATCGATGGCACATGGAATATTTACGAATCGAAATGTCAAACTTAAAGCTGGAACGCTCGTAGTTTAATTTCATTGGAAGCTGCTCTCCTTGGCCCGGCCTAATTGAATTTTCACTAATCCAATAGATTAAGAGGCAGCAGCAAGAGTTGCTCCGCAGTTGCTTGTAATGCAATGCAGGAACAATAACAAAATTATGCTGGCCAACAGAAGGAGCTAAGAACGTTGACAGGACTAAGAGCATCCCTGGAGATGCGCAGGATGACCTCAAAAGTGCAAGGCAAGTTGGGAAAACAGCCGACACTTCGTCCCCAAGAAATGGCTTAGTTTTCCCTTGCCCTCAAAAGACTCTCTTTGTTTGCTCTACTTTTTCATTACATGAATTTAATTAGCTGCAAAGGCGACTGTTCGCTCGCTGTTGTCATAGCGAATTTAAATCATGCATAAATTAGGTAATTTTCCATTCTTCCGCTCACATCCGCATTTGCTTAGCGGCACTTCAGGCGCCATAACTAATTATATGTTGACATGACATTTATTTGACTTGCATAAATTAGTCAATTAGTTGATGAGCGTTAATTAAGATTTTCGAAAAGTGCTGGGAAAAGGTGTGAGGCGGCTGGGTTTTCGGGTTCATTGAAACCGCAAAGCACAATTCCTAGAACTCATCCAGTTTAAGCAATTATTTTTTCTATTTTAATTATTTCAAACTGATATTCAAGTTATGCAACTAAAATCCTTTAACTTGTCGTTCATATCATTCCAACAGGAATCGAATTCACCTCTTACACTCTATTCACAGCTGAGTCAAGTCTCCCACTTGACCATTTGGCAGTGGCTGCTCCTTGGCCCAAATGCTGTCAGCAGCTGGACGAATCCTTGAAGCGCATGAGAAGTGAGAAGGAGGTCCTG
Organism: Drosophila lutescens; assembly: GCA_037075285.1. Taxonomy (NCBI): domain Eukaryota; kingdom Metazoa; phylum Arthropoda; class Insecta; order Diptera; family Drosophilidae; genus Drosophila; species Drosophila lutescens. The sequence goes on from JBAMCF010000625.1 coordinate 213,902, forward strand.
GGGAGGACTTGGTGTTAGTAGATGGTGTGCTCGCCGTACATTTTATCGCCTGCACTCAACGAAAAGGTGAATGACGATGGACGTACCAAATTTTCGACACATTGTGGCTTCCATCTTTGTATGAGTGTCAGTGTGAGTGTCAGTAGGGCTGTGTCTGTGTCTGTGTCGAGGGCGAGTTGCACATGGCGTATACGCAATAAAAGAGCGACACTCAAAGCCGTGGTTGAATGAGGGGCTTCCCCCGACCCGACGCTTGTCATCATTAGATTAGAGTGCAGCAAGCCCAGCGGAAGAGAGAATGAGGTGGATGAGAAACATGGAGGGAGTGTGCACATAGAGAAATTAAGTATATATACATATATGTAATTTTAATTATAACAAACTTCAAAAAAACCAGGGACCGTAAATAACAGTTAATAGACAACTTTATTTTAAAAGGCGTACTGAGATTTTAACATATGTTTATCAACAATTTTACTGGTTTTTATGCACTTTATAGACATGGACAAACAATAGTTTATTTGTTTTCTAGAATTGTTGACATGCATATAGTTTGTGGACAAGAGTAAAAAGAGTGTTATTTCTGACGTTTAAAACAAAATATCACAGTAGTTTTCTTAAAATAAAAGTCTCAAATAACTGTTATTTACATTACATTACATTAAAATTTTTAAATTCAGAGTGCAGGCTTAAGTTTACAAATTTAATTTAATTTTATATTTTTGTTTTTTTTTTTGTTAGTATAAATAAATTATAATTATTTGTGAATCAATCTATAACTTTACATCCAGAAAAAGTGCATAATTTTTTTTAATATAAACCGGGATTAATCATTAGAATTCGATGATAGTGGGATTTTTCTTTTTATTTAATTTAAATTTTTATTTCCAAGTTTTTTCTTTGAGTGTGCGAAATTCATGCACACATCGAGGCAAGGAGAGAAAAATTAAACTATGGGGCGTTGCCTTGTTAGGATGTGCGTTAAATTGTAAAACACGAGGGGGGCATTCGGCGGGAAGTTTTTCGGGGGAGGGGCAGTAGGACTGTGGGTCTGGGGTCCTGCCAAAGGACTGCGCCCAGCTGGCCAGTGTTATCCTGCCTGTCATGCTGTGGCCAGTTCTCGTTTATTTTGCGTATTAGACGCTGCTATTTTGTGCTTATTGTCGCCATGCCCCCTCTATAACTCCCTCTCTCTCTCTCTCTTTTACTGTTTCTATCTCTCTCTGTCTGGCATCCATGTCCTGCCGTGTCCTGTTATTTTTCGCTTGTTTGGTTTCTTCGGTGTGCCATTGTCAGCTCATTTGTAATTTTTGGCACAACGATTTCAAATTAAGCAACCGGAAATGAGCTGACATTTTGTATTCTGTTTCTGTTTCGCTCGCATTCGGTAGCTGGCAGCCTAACGGCACTTTTGCGGTTATTCGTCAGGATCTGGATGTGGATGTGGATCGGGATCGGGATCGGGATCAGGAACCATAGGGGCAATCACCATCGCATCGTCGTGGCCGTCACCCCACCACCAGTTCTGCCTTTCAACTTGTCTTGTCTATTATGACAATATTAATATTTACATTTTACAGTTATTGTCTAGCCGGAGCATTTCCCACACAGCACATCCCGCACCCCAGATATTTGTACATATATATATATACACATGGATTCATGTTCACATGTATCCTTTTTGTTTTGTTTGCTGCCACTACTGCTTGTCATGTTTGCTGCCTCGTATGCATTTGGTATTTTCTTGTTTATTGCTTTAGGTTTCAACCGCTGCTGTTCTGCAGTTTTCTCCATGGATATACGTACTGCATCTTGTCAATATGGTTTCCATTCTGCATGTTGTGCATTAGTTCCGTTCGTTGTTGACCACTTTAGTCGCTGTCTCCCAAGGTTCATGCTTTAGTTTCTTATTTTTCTGAATGCCGTTTCATTTAAGGTTTACGATTCACAGTTATTTAAAGTTTGATTCCTTAGAATTTCTTTGGATAGGAGCTCTGAAATTAAGTACTGTGAGTATCTGTGTATCTTAGTATCTGTGAGTTTTTTAAGGAAATATCAGAGTAAGAAGGCATATTTAAATAAAATCTAAGAAAATAATATAGTTCATAAATATTAGTTAGTTACTTCTTTGACAGATCCTACTATAAATTATTAGTTATTTTGACGCTAGAAAAATTAAAAAGATTTATTAAATCTAAAATATGTACTTAAATAAAATATTTAGCGACGGGTTATGTAACGTTTTAAAGTTAAAATAGCCTTTTCACTTTGAATTATTTGCCCTGTAGACCTTACACAGTATTTAAAGTTCCCTGTTTGGCATAAAAGTCCCTTCGAAGCCCTGTTAAATGAAAAACAACCCACTTTTCGAACTTGAAAGCTTTCTCATCGAAGGGAAATTTAAACACAATCTCTTACCCGCTCTTGGGGGTTATATCCAACGCTCTCTGCAATTTCCCTGGCCCAAACAAGGCCTTCGGCTCGGGTTTCGTCAAGTGCCGAGGGACCCAGCTCTTTGGCCTCTTCTCTCGCCGCCAGGACACGATTACATCCGAATTCCTTCGATTCCAGCTTCTACTTAACAGCATCGGCATCGGGTCCTTCAGCAGCAGCTGCTGTTGTTGGGATTCCGATTCCGAATCCGTCGACGGCCGACAGCTTCCTGCCGCTGATGCTTCAGTTACGTTGATAATGTCAAATCGTTTGGTTCGCTCTGCTGTTGCCACTTTTCACCGCCCACGAGTACAACCACAACAAAGCTGCCAAATACGAGGGCCGACGAGCCAATAAATTTAAATAAAATCCCCATCACAACAAAGAATAAACAGCAGCTTAACAAGACGACAAAAAGGGAGAATAAAATAAATATTACAAAAGAAAGAGCAACTCGGTGGACAAACAAATGCCGGCTAAAAAAGTGTCAGAATTTGTGAAAATTAATATTTCACCAGAGATTTGAGTGCTGGCAAAACAAACAAAATCGAAAAAAAAACAGCACTGCCAGCAGGACAAACTTTTCAGTTCGCCAAACTTTTATTTCGTACACACGATTTGCTCGCGAAAATTATGAAAAATATGTGAGAAATGTGCAAAATCCACGAAAAAATTCTCGAGTCGGGGCGAAGAGCATAGGTCAAGCCCTATCCTCTAGTGTGAGATATATATTCTGGTCGGTCCCCGAAATCCCCTGACGTTGCTCTTTCAGTCAGCCCAGAAAACCCAGAAAGCGCAGAAAAACCCAGTGAACCGCCCACCGCCCATCTAGTGCCATGTGTATGTGCGGAGGAAAAAGCAATGCGAATGTGTGTGAGAAGCCGTGTAACGTGCTAAAATAAGTTAATTTATTGCCGGCACAACAACAATCACAACAAAACGCACACAAAGACAACAACTGCCGGCAGTCATAACATTTGCCTTGTTCACCAGTTACCCAAAGGTGAGTTACTTTCGGTTGAGAGTTCCGACTGGGTGATGATGATATCTATATCTGTGTCTGTGATTTTACTTCGTTCTTTTACCGGGGGCTCTTAAAATATAATTTACGGCGCTAGAGGGACTGCTTGCCTCGGGATTTTTAGCACAAACAGGCTCGTTTTTAGAAAAAAATATTTTGTTTGTGTCTTTCGATACTCTGATATAAACAAAATTAGTTACGTACAGGAGTATTTAAACTAGGTTACAACAGTTTTTTTGAAAAACTGATACGAGATATATGTTAGTTTTATATGAATTGACTGTAAAATTGACTTATCAAAAAAATACAATAACATAAATTTAACAGTAAATTTAACACGATTAAAATAAAAGTAACCAAGGCATTTGCGATTCAATAACATTTTTAATCTTGGTCAAATCAAACGTTTGTTAAATGTTTGGAGTTTCTAAAAAAAGTTTCTACTGACATGAGGCTAGAGTTAATTTTTCTTACCTTATTATTCTGAAATATAAATGATTTATTTGAGTAGTCTATTAACATGAAAAGCTGAGGCAATTTGAAAAGTATTAAAAAGTGTTGTTTTCCTTTAAGTGTTGAATTTATTTAGAAAATTTAAAATTGAATTAATTTTCTGTTTGTTTCTGCCGACCCTGCAAAGCAAATTTTCTTTTCGAGATCATTATTATATCATTATATCAAATTATATACAAACCTTCTATAGCCACTCGACAACGTGTTTTTCTCGCTATCGATAATAAATGTTTCGGAAATCATTTTATATGCCTAGGTGGAGAATCTTTCGATGATGGGCAGGCAATTCTTACTTATTATCTGACCTATCAGTTTTAGGTAAATATTACTTCATTTGTAGGGGATTTTGCTCAGACCAATTCCATTAAAAAGAGATCACCTGGTCAAATTTTGGACTATGTTAAGGATTTCAAATGTCAAGATAAACAGATTAGACAAAACCTTGTCATTTTATCAAATCAATATATAGTTTTATTCTTTTAAATCAAAAAATTGCTGTGATTCAAAATACTAATATTCAATTTAAATTAGACCATAAATCTGTGCTAATGTACGCCAATTTAGACCACAAATCTGTGTTAATTTTATTGTTAATATCCAAAAGCAATTTCATAGCTGCTGAAAGCGAAGACTAATTTATTAGTTTGTGAAGCAAATAAAATGGTGGTTTAATTAAAAAGCTAGTTTATGGCGAGAAGTGCCTCAATTTATTACAAACTGTGCCAGTTTTTAAACCAAAATATTTTGTTGGCTCTTTCGGGCGAAACGTTGTCAAAAAGTTGTTTCAATTGACCTGTCTTCGCTATTCAAGCGTGGCTAAAAAATACAACCGAATGGCTGAACAAAAACTGTCAGATCCATGACCTACATAAGTACGTCGTGTAACCAAATAGATTGGACGGTTTTCACACGCATATTTTGTTATTCCCTTCACTTTTTTTCTGTTCACCACCGCCCCTGCATTCGCATCGTATGCAAAACCAAAACAAGCAGCTTTCAGATTTTACCCAGTTTTTCATTGTTTTGCTAGCCTCTCCAATGGAAACTTTTCCCTGTCCATTTCCCTTTTTCGATTTTTTGCGGGCTAGCTAACAAAAGTTCGAATGTTAAATGATTTTCATGGCGCAAACTTTGGCAACCCTGAATCTGCAGCTCGGTCATTTGTTAGCCTGTCAAAAAGGCAAAGAAAAAATGCACAAATAACTCTGGCTGACACGTGAATTTATTGCATTCAAAAATATGAAAAGTTCCATCAAAAGTGCAACAACAGGGTACTACAGGGTACTAGTGCAGGGGTCCGAAGCAGCCCCACTCCCAGCAGTTTTTGCACTTGTTCGGCACAAAATAGAAGGGCGGGGCACATCCGCATCCGCATCCGCAGTTGCAGGTGCACTGCATGCAGGGCAACAAGGGACCCACGGGGCCGCAGGTCAGGCGGTACGAAACCACAGCGCAGGGCGGCGGGCCGCAGCATCCTCCGCAGGATGCACCGCAGGATCCACCCCCGCAACAACAGCCACCTCCGCCGCAAGATCCGCACCCGGATCCGCAGCCAGATCCGCAGCAACCACCTCCGCTGCAGGGATTACAGCTGGACCCACAGGGTCCACTCGGCGTCCGACATCGTGGCGCCGCACAGCTCATCCCAGAAACTACTTAGTTCCTTGCTACCTGTTGCTAAATACTTGCCGCAAAAAAAGTGCTAAATATTCAGGGGCAATGATGGCAGTCCGCTCACAGCTCCAGGCGCATATTTAGCACCTTTTTTGACCGCCACTAGTTGCAAAATCACTTGGGGAAATTTGGCAGTTCTAGTCGATTAAAAACTCTTTCAGTTTCTCTAAGTAATTCTGAAAGAAATGACACGTAGGTCAAGGATAATAACATTGTCTATAAATTTTTCGATTTCGTTCTTATACCTTATTATTTTAATCTTAAATAGCAAATGCTATCGGCTTATTCCACGTGAAACGTGACAGGCCCATTTGGGTCAAATCTCAGAATCAATCGAAACTTTTTTTTTCGATAGAGGATTGAAATATAAGGATGGGTTTTTGTTTTTTTTTTTTTATCTCTTACCGTTTATTTTTAAAAAATATTATTGTAAATTAGCTCCTATTTTTCAGTTATGCATCACGTGAGACTCGTTTGAGTTATTTTAATATTTGGTATGCAACTTTGTGGGATATCTTCATATCTTTCAGAAAAATATTTTTAAAAATTTTTAAATTTAAAATTAAGTATTTTTTAAGAGAATTTTAAATTAAAAAAATTCTGAACGCCGGAATACACGCGATTTCCGAAAAAAATAATTATTCTTATTTTGCTTCATCAATTCTTCACGAAGTGGTAAAATAAAATTTTTGTAATTGCAAGTCCTACTAGTAAAGACAACGATTTTAGTTTAGCAACTTTGCATCAAGCAACAACAGCGCAACGTGTAAGAAGAGAACAGCAATACGAGCACGGGAGAGCAGGAATAGTGCAAAGTTGCTAAACTAAAATCGTTGTCTTTACTAGTAGGACTTGCAATTACAAAAATTTTATTTTACCACTTCGTGAAGAATTGATGAAGCAAAATAAGAATAATTATTTTTTTCGGAAATCGCGTGTATTCCGGCGTACAGAATTTTTTTAATTTAAAATTCTCTTAAAAAATACTTAATTTTAAATTTAAAAATTTTTAAAAATATTTTTCTGAAAGATATGAAGATATCCCACAAAGTTGCATACCAAATATTAAAATAACTCAAACGAGTCTCACGTGATGCATAACTGAAAAATAGGAGCTAATTTACAATAATATTTTTTAAAAATAAACGGTAAGAGATAAAAAAAAAAAAACAAAAACCCATCCTTATATTTCAATCCTCTATCGAAAAAATAAGTTTCGATTGATTCTGAGATTTGACCCAAACGGGCCTGTCACGTTTCACGTGGAATAAGCCTATCTCAAACTATTAACCAAGCCTTACGTAGTAATAATTTCCAGAAAAACAATTACATTGGTCATAAGATTTTATTTGCCTTGTGGTCACATTTAAAATCCTACATATGTTGGCTAAGAATAACCAACCGGAACCACCACACTCTACAGTCTATATCGCATCTCCGAGTGCTGTTTGCACAGTTGACCATGCGTGGGTTTGTCTATTAGCTACTCCCATTCGGACACGCCCTCTTCCCAGACCCTCTGGTCTGACGGGGGTTTAATGTAATTGATTGTCTACGCCTGGTTGAATTGGAGGTGGAATGGAGTATCGTGGACAGGGGCGACTAAAAGTCTCATAACGGTTCGTTATCCGCCGGATAGATATTTGCATGGCCAACTGTGCTGTTGAAAACGTGTGGCAGAATTAATGGAATTGTGGGAACTGTAAGATCATTCCGCAAAAATATATTAATTATATTGCATTAAAGTAGAATTACATATTGGGTAACAGATAATATCTTTAGGTAGTCGAAAACAAAATTTAAAGAATAAAGAGATGTCGCAAGGAATGAAATTCAATTTCATTTCGGAAATCAATGGTTCCGTTTTTTAGTCCAGTTATTTTCCTCTTGTGTTCCATGGTGCCACCCACTTCCCGATTCCGATTTAGCCAGCTTCCATTTTAGGCCAGATTTTCGGAGCGTAGGAAGCCCCGAGGGCGGCGTCGATGAGATTGTCAACAGCTGCCAGAGCGAAAAATCGCCTTTGGTCCCCGTACAGCCAGTCTACTTCAGTTCGCTTTTCACTTCGGTACCAAACACTCGATTTTGTGTCCGCTCCAAGGGCAATAACTAACCCAAAAAAAAAATAGAAAAAATAGTAACAATTTGGAAACCAAACCGAAACAAAGTCAAGATGTGTGGTGGCTGGGCCTGTTGTTCCTACAACCTCGCCTGCTGCAATCCGCGCCTGTCGACTCTGCGATTCACGGGGCGCTGCTTCGCACCCACGCCCTGCGGTCCAGGTGACGACTGCTCCGTCTACGGATGCTGCGGCGGCTGCTGCGGATGCTAGGTCATCCGCGATGATGCATGGGGTGGTCACAGAATCGAGAGGAGAGGTGCCACATAATCCGGTTTCTCAAAGAAGGCCCTGAAAGCCTCAGACTGTCAGCCCTGAAACGTACAACATTCAGTCCTTGTCCTGTCGTTGTCGGAACAACATCAGAAACCTAACACTTCCAGCGGGGTAAGTTTTTGTTTTTTATCGAGACGATTTAAATCAGGTGTACAGCACCACGGCGTGTGTCCAATGTAAGATATACGCGAGACTTCACCCGCGTGCTTATGGGCTGAGCACCCCTGATTTAAATCAACACCTAGTAAATTTTGCTCCCACCTTTGCTATAATTATATCATTATAATCCCCGTCCCCCTGTAGTTCCTCCTTCCATAACCTAACCTAACCATGTGCGGTGGCTGGGCCTGTGCCTCTTACGATCTGGCCTGCAATAATCCACCTCTGTCCACCGTTCGTTTCACCGGCCGAGACTTTATACCCACGCCCTGCGGTCCCTGCGATAAGTGTTATGTCCTCGATACGAGCCGCAAGAATAACACCAACAACTGCTATGTACCGCACATCCTGTCCCCGCTGGAGGCGCAACTTTGTACACCGGATGGTGGTCAGAATAAAATGGAGTAATAGGAATGAATGAATTGTACCACCCTTCCCATTGCCAATGCATAATAAAATCAAAATTAATAAGCGGGACGCAATAAAATTGGAAAGACGGACTAAATAAATAATAAAATCAACTATGAATTTGTGTAGCGAAATTTTTTGTTTTTAAACTATTTCAAGATATATTTGCTAGGTAATAACTGCACTTTAAATAAAATAATTTTAGAAGTAATTTTAAATGAATAAAGCAGCGTCCAACTTTCATAAGGATATTATTTTGTCACAATTTGAATTTGGATATTTGGAATAAAAATATAAATTTCCTTTTTTAAATATCGCTCGGCCTAGAAAATAATTCTTAACTACAATAGTTTTCCTTTTATCCAACTTAGGCACTAAAATATGTAGTAGGCTGAGTATATGGTCACCTTACGACCGATAAACGACTGTTAAGTTAACATTAAGAATAACATACTCTGTAATCGGGCTAATGTTAATCATTCTTGGTACAAAAGCAGAATAAAGCGGACGTGCTTACAGTGAAAGTGTAATTGTATTTGATATAAAACCGCCCCTTACAAATTCAGAAGTGGGATAAGATCTACGCAATGGACGACATAAACTTTAACGAGTACTCGGTGGTTCAATTAAAAAGATGGCTTTTCGCGTTGGGAATGCCGACTCAAGGCCTTAAGGCCGAATTGATGGCTCGCCTTGCGCGTGTCCCTCTTGAAGAGCGCGGCCAAGCACCACGTGAGGACGCTAACCAGAACCTTGGAGAGGATCAATCCGGTAACGAGAATTCTGGAGAGGATCAAGACGACGCTTCCGCCCAAGAACTTCAGGGCGCCGAGGGCAACGAACGGGACAACGCACCAGCGGCTGCACAGATGGCGATTTCCCGAGATCCTCTCGAGCTACAGGAGCTTCTTGCT